>CAUYPK010050345.1:0-12811 GCA_963574355.1 Loris lydekkerianus | reverse complement strand
TGCTGGATTTTATCAAATGCTTTATCTGCATCTATTGAGAGGATCATATGGTCTTTATTTTTGCCTATGTCAATATGGTGGATAACATTTATGGACTGTGTATCTTAAACCAGCCTTGCATCCCTGGGATGAAACCTACTTAATCATGATGTATGACTTTTTTGATGATAAGCTGTAATCTATTGGCTAGGATTTTGTTGAGAATTTTTGCATGTATATTCATGAGTGAAATTGGTCTGAAATTCTCCTTTTTAGTTGGATCTTTTGCTGGTTTTGGTATCAGGATGATGTTTGCTTCACAGAACATGTTGGGGAAGATTCCTTCCTTCTCAATTTTTGGAATAATTTCTGCAGTACAAGAGTAAGCTCTTTTTTGAAAGTTTGATAAAATTCTGGTGTGAAGACATCTGGACCAGGGCATTTTTTGTTGTTGTTGTTGTTGTTGTTGTTGTTGGAAGCTTTTTTATTGTTTCTTTAATCTCAGTGCTTGAAATTGGTCTGTTCAGGAGCTCTATTTCTTCCTGGCTAGGTCTAGGGAGAGAGTGTGATTCCAAATATTGATCCATTTCCTTCACATTGTCAAATTTCTGGGCATAGAGTTTCTGGTAGTATTCAGAGATGATCTCTTGTATCTCTGTCGGATCAGTTGTTATTTTCCCCTTATCATTTCTGATTGATGTTACAAGAGATTTTACTTTTCAATTTCTAGTTAGTCTGCCCAATGGTTTATCTATTTAATTTATTTTTTTCAAAAAACCAACTCCTTATTTCATTAATTTTCTAAATGATTCTTTTGTTTTCACTTTCATTGATCTCTGATTTGATTTTGGATATTTCTTTTCTTCTACTGGGTTTAGGCTTAGATTGTTCTTCCTTTTCCAATTCCATAAGATAGCTTGTGAGTTTATTGATGTGCTGTCTTTCAGTTTTTCAAATGTAGGCATCTAAAGTGATAAATTTTCCTCTCAAACCTGCTTTTGCAGTATCCCACAGGTTTTGGTAGCTTGTGCCTTCATATTTGTTATGCTCAAGGAAGTTAATGATTTTCTCTTTTATTTCATCCTGCACCCATCTGTCATTCAACAGAAGGTTGTTTAATTTCCATGCCTTTGTGTGGGGTTGAAGGTTTTTGCTAGAGTTGAGTTTCACCTTTAGTGCCTTATGGTCTGAGAAAATACAAGGTAAGATTTCAATTCTTTTGATTCTGTTGAGGTTTGTTTTGTGCCCTAGGATATTATCAATTTTGGAGAATGTTCCCTGGAGTGATGAGGAGAATGTATATTCTGTATCTTTGTGATGGTGTGTTCTATATGTGTCTATCAAGCACAGTTATTCTAGGGTTTTATTTAAATCTCTTATATCTTTGTTTAATTTCTGTTTAGAGGATCAGTCCAGCTCTGTAAGAGGAGTGTTAAAGTTCCCTGCTATTATGGTATTATCAGATATCATATTGCTCAGACTGAGTAAAGTCTGTTTCAAGAATCTGGGAGCATTTAAATTGGGTGCATAAATATTTAGAATTGAAATGTCTTCTTGTTGTATTTTTCCCTTGACCAATATCTTTGTCTTCTTTGACTTTAGTTGCTTTAAATCCACATGTATCTGAAAATAAAATTGCAACTCCTCTTTTCTTCTGAATTCCATTTGCCTGAAAAATAGTCTTCTAATTCTTGACTTGGAGTTTTAATTTGTCTTTTGAAGCCAGCTGTGTTTCCTGCAGACAGCAAATTAATGGCTTGTGTTTTTTTAATCCAGTCAGCCAATCTATTTCTCTTCAGTGGGGAATTTAAGCCATTAACATTTAATGAGATAATTGATATGTGTGGTAGTATTCTATTCATCTTATTTTGTGAGAGTCCATTGCTTAGTATTATCTTTTGCATCATTGTGGAAGCTAGGTTCTGTCCTTTAATTTCTGTGTTCTTACTTTTCTGGTGATCCATTGTGATGGTCAGTGTGCAGAACAGGTTGAAGTATTTCCTGTAGAGCTGGTCTTGCTGTGGCGAATTTCCTCAATGTTTGTATATCAGTAAATGATTTGATTTTTCCATCAATTTTAATGCTTTGCTTAGCAGAGTATAGAATTCTGGGCTGGAAATTGTTCTGTTTAAGTAGATTAAAGGCAGATGACCATTGTCTTCTTGCTTGGAAAGTTTCATTGGAGAAGTGTGCAGTTACCCTGATAGATTTGCTCCTGTAGGTCAACTGGTGCTTATTCCTGGGAGCTTGAAGAATCTTTACTTTTGTTTTGACTTTGGATAGGTTCATCACAATGTGTCTTGGAGAAGCTCAGTTAGAGTTGAGGTGATCTGGGGTCCGATATCCCTCTGAAAGGAGTGCGTCAGAATCTTTGGTGATATTTGGGAAATTACCATTGATAATATTCTCTAGTATGACTTCCATTTCCCTGGGGCATTCTTCTTCTCCTTCTAGGATTCCTATAATTTGTATGTTTGAACATTTCATAAATTCCTGTAATTCTGTCATTGAAAGTTCTGCTTTCTCTTTTTTTCTGCCTCTTTAACTATCTGAGTTATCTCAAGAGCTTTGTCCTCTACCTGTGAAATTTTTTGTTCTGCATGATCTAATCTGTTGCTGATACTTTCTATTGCATCTTTAAGTTCCCTAATTGACTATTTCAGTTCCTTCAGCTCTGCTATATCCTTTCTATATTCTTCATATTGTTCATCTCTTATTTGATGCTGTTTTTGGGTCTCCTTTTGGTTATTTTATACTTTATCAGCAGTTTCCTTCATTGTTTCCATTATTGTTTTCATCATATGTATTCTAAATTCCCTATGTGTCATTTCTAACATTTCTTTATAGGTGGGATCCTCTGTAGTGGCTTCCTCATGATCCCTTGGAGGGGTTGCTCTGGACTGTTTTTTTCACATTGCTAGGAATTTTCTGCTGATTCTTCCTCATGAGTGATTTCTTTTATCTGATTCCTTGCCCTAATTTTCCTTTCACTTCCTCTTGCTCTATAAGTTGCCATGCCTGTGGACTAGGGTTTTGATGAGTCCTTTTGGTACAAGACCAGAAAGATGAGAAGATTGAAGAACACGAAGGGATAAAAGAAAGAAAGAAAAAAAGAGAAAGAAATAAAGAAAGAAAAAATGATAAAGAAAGAAAGAGAAAGGAGAGGGGGTGGGTAAAAGGGAATACAAAAAGAAGAGAGACACAGAAAGAGGGAGACAGAGCAATATAGGTGTACAGTAGGGTACTTTGACCCAACCTTAAAAACCCCCAACCTCTTGAGGTGCCAGGTTAAGTGGTTCCCTTAAAGTCAGCAGCTCTTTGCTAGCCTGTTCAGACACAGGACCCCACCTCCATCAGGTAGAGAGAAAAGACAAAAATGCTATAAATCAAACCAAAATAAGCAAACAGAAAATTTTATCGGATAAAATTGGGGGGAAAACCAAATAATAGGGGTAGAAACACTAGCAAAAATGAAGTTCTAATTATTAAAAAAGGCAACAATGGGAAATTATGTTTAAACTAGAAAAATGAAGAAAGAAAAGAAAGAAATAAAAAAAGAATAGAAAAATCTATAGGGAAAAGGTTGAAATTAAAAAAACAAAACAACACAATACAACAACCACAACCCCCCCCCCCAAAAAAAAAATGAATAAATAAAGCAGTATATATATCTTGCTGAACATTATCTGGGCAACAGGTGATCTACTGGGGTATGAGATGTTAATCACAATGCTGATATGACTGGAGGCCTCTGCTGATTTCTCAAACCCTGCAAGGTGGAAAGCCTAAATCTCTCCTCAGCCCTCTTAAAAGGCACTTTAAACTGCTAGACTTGGCTAAGCAGAAGCTTTCCCAGGAAAGCACTTGTCACTGGGATCACTGCTGAAGTGGCTATCCACTTACCCATTGTGCCAAAACCGGTCTCACTCTGCCCCTGAGGTCTAAGGCTGTAAGGCTGCTCAGTCCCCACCTTTAGGCTGCTTAGTCACTAGATTTGTAGCTCCCACCTGATCCTTGCTCTGTGACACTGAGAGCAGAACTTGCTGGGGCAGTTCTCTCACAATGGCTCCATGGGGCCCACAGCCGAACACTATTAGCTCTGTCCGGCTCAGCAGCTCAGTCTAGGGCCCTAGACAATGCCCAAACATCTCCGTACTCCTGCCCAAGCTCTCCCAAAGCAGTTCAACTGAGCGCCAAGTCCAAAAATACCATAGCAGCTCATAGGTAAGGCCTTTCCAGTTTGCAATCTTGCTGCTGTACTTACAGCTGCTGGTGGGATTAGACCGAATGAACACACGCAACCACTTGCCAGTTTTCCACTGCTTTTGTCCTCCTCTTGGGGTCCAGAAGTCTCTCACTGACTCCCTGTGTCCTCAAAGGGATGATTGTAGGCAGATCCCACCAGCCAGAGATGCCTGCAGTCTTGTGTCCCCGGTCACCATGCCCAGTTGCAAGGAAGCTGTTGCTCGACCGCCATCTTGCTCCCCATTTTCTTGGTAGTTATAGATGCTGTTACCATTGAGAGAACTTTAGTAGACAGCACACAGACCTCTCCTGTATAATGGTTTTGTAGTTTTCTGTGGAACTGTAATTTTTTGAGATAAGGAATAAAGAACAAAGAAACTTGCTATATTTACAGAAATTGTGTGTGCATTTGGTTACTAACTGGATTAGTTTGCCAGGGCTGCCATAATAAAATACCACAGAGTGAGCAGCCTGAACACAGAAATGCATTTGTCCCAGCTCTGGAGCTGAAAGTCCAAGGTCATGGAGTCAGCAGGTGGGATTTCCTCCGAGTCTTCTGCTTGCTGGCCTGATCACTGTGTCTTCAGAGTCTTGAGTCTTCTTGGGCATCCATATTTCCTCTTTGTATGAGAACTTCATTTAAATTGGATTAGGGCACACCCATACTGCCTCATTTTTACTTAATTGCCTCTTCAAAGGTCTCCAATCCAGCTACATTCTAAAGTACAGGGAGTGTGAACATTACAGGGAGGGGGGTACAGTTCAGCTCCTAACACTAATAAAGCCACAGAGAAAAATGTTTCTTTTTTGCTTGGTGCTCAGAAAATAATTTTAAATTGCCATCTTAGGAAATAATTCATATTGGTGCTACTTGTCTTTCATACTCTGGGAGATAACTAACCCAGGATGACCAGTCAAGGCCTGGCAATGTTGAAGTGTTTCATTCTTGTCTTGCAGTCCCCTACTCTCTTATCAGGGACATTTTACAGGTACCTAAGAAGGCATGGTTGTCTGGGTAACTTCTCTGAAATGCAGGGAAGCCCACAACCTGCGTGTCTGATGCTTGCAGTCTCCCTGTAACTATTGCAGGTTCCAGCGAGACATCTCTTACATACACTATGTATGTGCATTTCCTCTGGGTCATTAAAAGGGCATTTCCTTTTTCTTGTTCAACAGTGTTGTTTTTCTTGCACACCATGTTGAAAAAAAATAAGAATAGATGCTCTCTGATATTTTCCATTAGATAAAATTTGAGGGCTTGACTTTAGCTTGAATCACTTTTAGTTGGGTCTTAATCAAATTCTCTTCTCAGGAACTCATGTGCACAATTCTCAGTCCATCCCTCAATCTTTCACTCTGGAATGCATCATTCTCCGGCCTTTAGCATTTATTGCTGGAACTATCCATCCTCAAATGAAATGGGCACTAATAGATTCCCTCTAACCCTAACCTCACAATTTCTACCCACCTACTTTTTAGGCATTACTCTCTTTCTGTGTATATGCATACAAAGATATATATATGATTAGAAACAGAGAAAAAGAAACATTACTTTGACAACTTTACAAATTTGTGTAACTACCATGAGCAAATTTCAAAGACCCCTGTATGTTTTTTTTTTTTTTTTTTTAGTCCTCTTCCTTAACTGTCTACATGACCTCTTGAATTGTTTCCCAGAAAAGGTAGATCTTGTGGATTTTCTGTAAGACAAAGGAGCTTATGAGAACATCTGTAGCCAAAAGTTGATTCTCTAAATACCATTCATCCAGCTTCCTTATAATTTCATATCTATATATTCAGCAAACATTTTGAATGTTTGTTTTAGGTTTGTCATTTTCTAGTAACCTAGGCATGGACAGTGCCACTTGGGTACTGACTGTAAGAACAGAACCATTTTTTGACGTCTTTGTTTACAATATAGCTGTTGTATCTTGTAGTCAACGACACGATTAACAGAAAGGACAATTTTTCAGCATTTAGGAAACATCCTAATTGACAATTTTCTTTGGCATATTTTCATCCCATTTTAATATCAATGAATGTTATTTTCTCTTTTTTTGTACTATGCACTGTGGTTTACACATACTACCACATGTAATATAGCAAACTTATCACTTGTCTCCTGTGAAGAAATGTAAACGAGACAATCTCATTTTAAGTTATGAAGCCATTTATCCTCATAGCCAGTCCATGATGTCAAAACATAAAGCACGCCAAATTTAAAGTATCAACAGAAGTATGATTTTACTTCAACTTCCTTTCTTTTCTTTAATTGTGAAAACTGGAGTTTCTTTGCCTTCTCTAGAACCAACAAGAGAGCAATTTCACTGATACCCATACTTTCAGAAAGCATAGGCATTTAGGTATTTTATGTAATGTGCCTAAATTTTTAACAGAGAATAAAATAGAATTATGAAACAGGCATTAGTTCATTTCTGGAAAACATAATCATTAACACGAAGTTAAAAACATCTACCCATCATATAAATTGTATTTTAAAAACTACCACTGTTTTATTCTTGATATTTGCCAATGGTTGGTATGATCATCTCTGTCTTTCCTACACATTATATAAATGTTACCGACATCATACCAGGGAAACATATACATGGAAATGGCCTGTGGTCTCTAACATACAGTGTTCCCCTCATAGTCCAATTTGTAATTTTTCTAAAACCTGCAATAATTGTGATTTATAACTACAGAAACAAATTTAAGGCCAAACTAAACAATTGATACCTAGAAGGCATATGTCTGAAATTGTCATCTAATGTCAGTTGGAATCTGGGACAATATTTATGGCTGTGAGCGAAGATTAATTAAGCTGTCTATGGTCAGTGTTTTATTGTTCTTATTTAAGAAACAACAACATGCTCCATATACAGCTATGATTTAATAAAAATAAAAATAATAATAATGAAGAAACAAGAACATAGTGAAACGCGAGCAGATTTTTCTCCTTTCTTTCTCTCTCTGTTTCTTTGACATGTAGTAGTAGCATTTTATTCCTTCTTTAATTAGTCACATTGTTATCAGTAGAGAATGGACAGGATTCTTGTAGCTATTCTCTGCTATTTGTCAGTGTACTTGGAATACATTCAAAGCATTCAGATTGTATGATGAGATAACGGTCATGTCAAAACCATTTGGTATTTAACCAATTCATCAAATACACAACAAACACCCTTGCTAACTACAAAATATATACTGATAGGATAAACTGTCTGCTACTGAACAAAACCCATTTTTTAATAAGTGAAGAAATAAGAAATCTGTGCTTTATAATATTTTAAATAGTATTTTCCACAAAAATCACACTTACTAATTTAAAAAAATAATGTTGAAGTTGCCAGTAAATAATTTTTTAAAAAAATTAAAAAGCAGTTAAAATTCTTTACAAAAATATATTCCTTTGAAGGATCTTTTTCTTACTCAAGATCATGTCTTAATGAAAATGTATACAGTAATAATATTCTATATTCACTGGCACCTGTCAGACTTAAAGCCTATTCATTCACATTTCCATTCAAATATTGTAGAAGATAATCATTATAACCCTCAATTCTCAAAGATTGAATGTGAGTTTTCTTAAAATTGTATCTAATTTAAATTCAGTCTAATGACATGAAATGGAAAAAAGACAATTGTCTGTTTTTTCCATAATTGAGCAAAAACCATCATACTCTTTGATAGTAAAATGACTTTTTTTTTTTTTTTTAATGGATACCTAGTAATGGAAATACAGGATCAAACGGGAGATCTACTTTTAGTTCTTGGGGGAATCTTCGTACGTCTTTCCATGAAGGTTGTACCAGTTTGTAGTTCCACCAACAGTACATGAGTGTTCCCTTCTCTCCACATCCCCGCCAGCATCTGCTGCTTTGGGCCATTCTCAGTGAAATTAGGTGTTTCTCAAAGTGGTTTTGATTTGAATTTCTCTAATAATTAGGGACAGTGAGTGTTTTTTCACTTGTTTCTTGGCCATTCATCTGTCCTCACGGCAAACAATTCTGATCGTCTCTTCCCAGTGACTAATAGGGTTTTTTTTTTCTTGTTGATTTGCTTGAGTTCTTTGCAGACTCTTCCTTCCTTCCTTTCTTTCTTTCTTTCCTTTCTTTCTTTCTTTTTCTTTCTTTCTCTCTGTTTCTCTCTCTCCCTTCCTTCCTTCCATCCTTTCCTTCCTTTCTTTTCTTTTCTTTTCTCCCTCCCTCTCTTTCTTTCTTATATATTTATTTTTTTGAGACAGAGTCTCACTATGTCACCCTTGGTAGAGTCCCATGGTATCACAGCTCACAGCAACCTCCAACTCTTGGGTTTAAGCGATTCTTTTGCCTCAGCCTCCCAAGTAGCTGGGACTACAGGCATCTGCCACAATGTCCAGCTATTTGTTGTAGTTGTAGTTGTAGTTGTAGTTGTAGTTGTCATTGTTTGTTAACTGGCCTAGGCCAAATTCGAACCCTCCAGCCTCCGTGCATGTGGCTCGTGCCATAATGACTGTGCTATGGGCACTGAGCCTATTTTTTATTTATTTATTTTTTTAGGGTTCTTTAATTTTTTAAAGTAAGGATCCATTACGAACTATTATCAACCATTTATGGGTTATCAGTGCCTCCATTTTTAGTCTTGCTGACTTAAATGAGTATAAAATATTAGATTTGCTTAATAATTAAAGATTTACTTTTATTTCATTCAATTTATAACAATGGATAGAATATGAAATAAATTGCTCTTAATTTTATAAAACCTAAATATCAATGGCATTGTTTAAAAATCCACTATAGACTAGAGGATCCTAGTTTCTGTTCTTCTAACTTATCAGCAATTATTTTTATTAATGACTCAACTTTATAGAGTTTTACAAAGCATTTAACTTAGTTTCCAAAATTAAGTTAAAAATCAAATGACCCTTGATATTCATATAGCTCCACTGTGTTAGGAGAAGTGCCCAGGCAGTCTGTAGAGTGTCCAGATGCATCAGTGAGTGTGTTTTATTGAGGAAACACAGAACTTCATTCATTGCATAAATGAGTTGAGAAGTGGTGGATAAGAGAACTTCTACCTCAAATGATTCATAGGTGCTCTTACCTGTATTAAACACCATCATGTGCTGGTACATATTAGATAATTAATAGGTATAGGTTCTCCTTAATACTTGGACTTTTGTTTTTACTGGTGGAAAAAAATACAACATATCCTAAATTTAATTTATATAAGCACCATTTTACACATAGGGAAAGTGAGTCTTGGAAAGGGCAAGCAACTCTTCTGATTTCTGGGCTATTGTATACATTTTATATAAGTATTTGGAAGTATATATGCATGTCTTCACAAATATACTTTAATTTGATGGGAATAACTTACATTTTAAAATATTGGAAGACAGACAAACAACCAATTTTGGAAGTATGTATAAGCTTTAGAGTTAGGGAAATAAAATACCTACATTTTTAGCTATCCAAGTGTTATCCTGCCATCAGGTTGCCTTCTGCAGTTTTCATTTGTTTTACTCTTGTTTGTTTACATCTGAAATAAGTTATATGCTGAGCTTTAAGTAAAGGATAATTCTGATATTTATTTATGCTGAAATTTTTTAAATTTCAGATTAATGTGAGGGTACATATGTTTGTATTTGTAAGGTAAAGTCTGAGTTGTAGTTGTATTCTGCACCCATGACATATACCCATGGATTGGTGGGAATGTACCAAGCCCCCCTGCCGAATTTAATTAAGTTTTCTCTACCATGATCCTGTAGTCATAAATCTCCTAGTAATAACTTAATATTGAGTACATGGAATAAGTGTTTTTCCATTCTTATGATACTTTTCTTAGGAGAACGTTCCCAAAATCCGTCCAGGTTGTTAAAAAGATATAAAATCTCCATCTTTTTATAACTGAATACGTGTATTCCATGGTATACATATACCACAGTTTATTAAGCCATTCATGGATTGAAAGACACTTGAATTGTTCCTACATCTTTGTGATTGTGCACTGTGCTGCTATAAACATTTAAGTGCAAATGCCCTTATGGTAAAATGCTTTTTTTTCTTTTGAGTGGATACCTAGTAATGAAAATAAAGGATCAAATGGAAGATCTACTTTTAGTTCGTGGGGGAATCTTCGTACTTCTTTCCATGAAGGTTGTACTAGTTTGCAGGTCCACCAACAGTGCATGAATGTTCCCTTCTCTCCACATCCATGCCAGAGTATGCTGCTTTGGGCCATTCTCATTGAGATTAGATGTATATAAAAGTGGTTTTGATTTGAATTTCTCTGATAATTAGGGACAATGAGTGTTTTTTCACTTGTTTGTTGACCATTTGTCTGTCCTTGTGGCAAACAATTCTGTTCAAGTCTCTTCCCAGTGACTAATGGTGTTGTTTGTTTTTTTCTTGTTGATTTGGTAGAGTTCTTTGGAGACTCTGGTTATTAGCCCATTGACAGATTTGCAGAGAACAAATATTTTCTATCATTCTAAAGGTTGTCTCTTTGCTTTGTTAAGTGTGTGTGTCCTTAGCTGTAAAGAAACTTTATAACATCGTCATGTTCTATTTATTTATTTTGCTGTTGTTGCAATTGCCAATGATGTCTTCTTCATAAAGTCTTTTCCAAGGCCCATAATAATCAGAGACTTCCCCAAGTTTTCTTCTAGAATTTTTATAGTTTTATGTCTTTGATTCAAATATTTTGTACAGCATGAATTTATTTTTTTAAGTGGTGAAATGTACAAGTCCAGTTTCAGTCTTTTGCATGTGGCTAACTAGTTCTTCCAGAATGATTGACTGAATAGAAATTCTTTTCCCCAGTATGTGGCTTCTTCTTCTTTATTTCCTCCTCCTTCTTATTGCTCTTACTTTCTCCTTCCCTTTCATCTTCTTTGCCTCTATGCTTCAAGGTTGAGATGCCCCTGGGTGTTTGGCTAGTGTCACATCTCTTCATATTCCAGAGCTATATCCTGTTTCAGATAGATCAGGTTTAGTCTGGAGACCTCAAGGCCATTTCTCAGCTGTGTAATCTGTCAGCATCCTCCCTGTGGGCCTCCCAGTACCTCTAGGTCACAGGGTAGTAAAGATTGTGGCAGTCGCCTGGGCCTCCTGAAGCAGATGAGAAAGATAGTTAAGATGGAACTGAGTTTCCCAGATATGCCAGGCTAAGACACAAAGACCCAGCTTGATTTTGAAATGATTTAAACAAGGGTCTTATAACTCACAGAGAATAATTACATGCTGAACTTTCATGTTCGGGATGCTGTTATCATTTCATCCCCATTCTCACCACACAAGCACAAACATAATAAAATGGATTAAGCAAAATTCTCAGGTAGTAGATCATTTTAGGTATTTTCTGATTAAATATAACATACACAATTTCAATTCTTATTACTAAATAGATTTTTTTCTAAAAGCTTTCCATTGGATTTTTTTTTTTTTTGTATGTAACAAATATTGAACAAAAGTAAAATTTCTCACAAAAATTATTCTTCTATTTATTTGGAACTAGTGATTCACATATATAATTTTGGGCATAATTTTTATTGGTCATAAGGTATAAAATGATTTCTATTAAATAAAATTATTTTGAGAGCACTTTTAGGTTTATAGCAAAATTAAGAGGAAAGTATTGAGATTTCCCATACACAGCCTTCCCCCACACATGCACTATCAACGTGGCCCACAAGAGTGATCCATTTGTTGCTGACATATCATAGTCATCCAATGTCCACAGTTTACATTAGAGTTCATTCTTGCTCTTGTACATTCTATGTGTTTGTCATAGAATGACAAGAATATACCATTAAAGTGTCATAGAGAACATTGCCATAGAAATCGTGTGCATTCTTCCCTCCCCCAGCCCTTAACAACCATTGTCTCTAAACATCTGTTGTAGGTTTTTATGTGAACATAATTCAGCTTCTTTGGGTAAATATCAAGGAGTGTAATTGTTGGAATATATGATGGAATCTTTTAAAAATATGAATAGTTCATAGTTTTATAATTTTTTTCTTTTTTAAAAAACTTTCCTGAAAAATCCTATGTTTTAAATTTTACTTATAATTTTAGAAACCTTTTCTATTAGTTGATATAATGATTTAAAATTGGGCATAATGGTGTTTTTATGTGCCACTTTCTTTATATCCTTTGATTTATATTACAAACTAACAATCAAATAAATTTTTTTTTTTTTTTTTTTTTGCATTTTTTTTCCAGTGCTGGGTTTGAACTCGCCACCTCTGGCATATGGGGCTGGCACCCTACTCCTTTGACCCACAGGCACCATCCTCAAATGAAATATTTTAAAAGAAATTTTGTAATTATAATAGTGTTTTATTAACCTAATAATATCTGTGATTATCTTTCCTACTAAATTTACCGTATATACTCGAGTATAAGCCGAGTTTTTGTGCCGAAAATTTGTGCCGAAAAACCTGAACTCGGCTTATACTCGGGTCATACAGGTTATTTGATTTGGTGCACGTGCACCTAATCAAATGCACGTAGTCTCCAGTCGTCTTCTGCCATCTGCGTGAGGGGGCGGTGCTTCAGCTCAGTCCACAAGTCCCGGCTGAGCTGAAGAGGTAGGCAGCTGA
>CAUYPK010050344.1:0-24783 GCA_963574355.1 Loris lydekkerianus | reverse complement strand
TTTATTTACAAGACTTTACTGCCTTAAATGGGGTTTTCACTTAATTAAATGTGCCATTAAATATTGTGGGTTAAATAGTTCAGTGGAATACAGTTCAGTTCAGCTGCCTACCTCTTCAGCTCAGCCACAACTTGTGGACTGGGCTGAAGCACCGCCCCCTCAAGCAGAGGGCAGAAGACGACTGGAGACTCCGTGCATTTGATTAGGTGCGCAGCACAGAATCAAATAACCTGTATGACCCGAGTATAAGGCGAGTTCGGGTTTTTCCGGCACAAAACTCGGCTTATACTCGAGTATTTACGGTAATTTAAAACTGGCTGCTGCACCACCTCTATGAGAAAGAACAACCTAGAGAAAGCAGGTAATGATGAGCTGGCTTAACAAGTAATAAAGAAACCAGATAATTGAAACTGTTTGAACTATATCTAAAATAAAAACACCTAAGTTCTACTGAGGGCCAGATGTGCTCCTTTATGAAGAAAGACATAATGTTTGGCCCCACTGTCTTGTGGTATACACTTTGACTTTTCTGAGTTCTTGTTCATTGCCTTTTAAAAATAATTGAGATATAATTCAAACACCATAAAATTTGTCCTTTTAAAATGTACAATTCAATGATTTTTAGGTTCTGCAACTATCACCACTATTTAGTTTCTAGAACATTTTCATCACCCCAAATGGAAACTTTATACTCATTAGCAGTCACTTCCCATTCCCATTCCACCTTTCCCTGGCCCCCAGTGAACAATAATCTATTTTCAGCTTCTATGAATTTACCTATGCTGAACATTTCCTATAAAAGGAATCATACAACATGTGACCTTTTTTGTCTGACTTTTCACTCAGCATAATATTTTCAAGGTCTATACATACCAACATGTAAAAAGTATTTCATTTCTTTTTTGTGGCTGAATAAAATTCCATTGTATGGATAGACCACATTTTGTTTATTCATTGGCTGATAGACATTTAGATTACTTTCACTTTTTGGCTATTATGAATGCTTCTATGAATATTCATGTGCATTTTTTTGCATGAACATTATCTTTTAAAATCTTTCAGCTTAACATAGGAGTGGAACTGCTGGGTCATGTAATAATTCTATGTTTAACATTTTGAGGAACTGCCTAAATGTTTTCTCAAGTGGCAGCACCATTTTTTATTCTCACCAGTAATGTGTTAAGGTTTCAGTTTCTTCATATCCTTGCCATCTTTTTAACTGTCCATCTTTTTTGTTATAGACATTCTCTTGGAGATGAAGTGGTATCTCATTCTGATTCCAATTTGCACTTCCCTAACAACTAAGGATCTCAAGCATCTTTTCATGTGCTTAATGATTAAGTGTATCTTCTCTAGAGAAGCATCTATGCAAACATTTTTACCTACTTTTAAATTGGTTTATCATTTTATTGATAAATTGTAAGAGTTAAGATATTCAAGACACTAGACCCCTATCAGGTATATAATTTTTTAATATTTTTCCCATTTTATGGGTTTTCACTTCCTAGGTGGTTCTTTTGAAACATAGAAGTTTTAAATTTTGACGAGGTAGTCCAATTTACTTTTTTTTCTTTCATTCCCTGTACTTTGTCATATCTAAAAAACATTGCCTAATCAAAGGCCACAAAGATCTGCACCTATGTTTTCTTTCTTTTTTTTTTTTTAAGAGACAGAGTCTCACTTTGTCACCCTAGGTAGAGTGCCATCGTGTCACAGCTCACAGAACCTCCAGCTCTTGGGCTTAGGCGATTCTCTTGCCTCAGCCTTCCGAGTACCTGGGACTACAGGGGCCCACCACAATGCCCAGCTATTTTTTGTTGCAGTTTGGCCAGGGCCCTTTCAAACCCACCACCCTTGGTACATGGGGCCAGTGCCCTACTCACTGAGCCACAGGCCCTGCCCTGCACCTATGTTTTCATCAAAGAGATTTATAGTTTTAACTCTTGTATTTAAATACACAGGTTTTTGATCAATTTGAGTTTCTATACATGGCAGGAGGCAGGAATTCAACTTCATTCTACTTTGCGCATGGATATCCAGTTGTTCTGACACCATTTGTTGAAAACTATACTTTCCTCACTGAATTATCTTGGACTCCTTATTAAAATCCTGTTTCTTCTAAAACTACATTCCCAAGATTGCTCAATAAATGACCACACTCAGTTAAGCACGCAGCAACAAAAAAGCAACTAAATATAATTAAGATGTCTGTATATGAAAAACCAAATTAATCAGTTTTTACTTCATATATACTAAAATTATTCTAGTTAGCACAATGGATATGTTTACTATCTTTATCATGGTGATGGTTTTATGGGTGTACATATATGCCAAACTTATCAAATTGTGTACTTCAAATATATGCAGCTTACTCTACGTCAATTATCGCTCAATAAAGCTTTTTTTTTTTTTTTAAGATAAAGCAAATGCAAAAACATAAACGAAATAACTTTCTTTTCCTAATCATTTTTCAGGATCGGCTTCTCTCGTTAGGTCCAACAATTGCTACCAACTAGCAATCTGTAAAAATATGTATTTCTACATTATTCTTAATTGATCTCATTCGAAAACTCAAGAAAACCACTTAAATTTAGGATTTGTGTAAGGTTGGGACTAACTTATTGCTATGGAATGAGTATTAATGAAGGCTGAAAATGTGTTTTGATTCTTAAAGAAAAGCATTTTACTTTACTTTTTTTAGCCAGAATCTCACTATGTCGCCCTCAGTAGAGTGCTGTTGTGTCATAGCTCACAGCAACCTCCAACTCTTGGGCATAAGTGATTCTCTTGCCTCAGCCTCCCAAGTAGCTGGGACTACAGGCGCCTGCCGTAACGCCCAGCTATTTTTTGTTGCAGTTGTCATTGTTGTTTGGAGGCCCAGGCCAGGTTCAAACCCGCCACCCTAGGTGAATGTGGCTGGCACCTTAACCACTAAACTATGGGCGCCAAGCAAAGCAAAAGCATTTTAATCTTCCAATGAAGATTCAGCAATTGTGTTTTCTTTTTCTACATAGAATTTAAGCCCTCCCAGTTGGAACAAGCTCCATTTTGGCAAAGACTTTCTCTATTCACTTCCATACCCATTGGCCACAGGGCAGGTGAGTAAATTTCTGTGAAAAGAATAAAAACCCACCACCTTTTCCCAGGACCATTTTGGACTGAGGCAGGTAGCATCTCTGTTCCTCCAAGTTAAGGATTACATTTCTAGGGGCAGATGCTGCCTATTTTCTGCAAATTTTCTTATTATTCACTTTTTTATATTTGGAAAAATGAGTTGGTGTGACTTAGGGATCTCACATCCAGAAAATGAACTAAAAATGTATCAAAGATTATGCATAGGATATACGAACTGAGAAGCAATCAGCTGAGAGCAGTTAGGGAAATCATGGCGTATTCTGTGAAAGAAACAGTCCATGGACTAAAAATCTTAATTATGAAGAGTCTGCAGTAACATAAAAAACTAGTGTGGAGCAGAAAATGAAAGGCACAACCACTGACTATGATTACAAACTAAAATTTCATACCGTTTACCTGCTAGAATTTATACTGCATGAAGACAGGATGTTTTACTTGTTTTTCTGTTCACTGGACAGTACCTGGCATGAAGAATGTGCTTATCAATGTTTTTGAATGCAGCAGTGAAACTAAATATAAAATTCACCCATAAAAACATATCTGAAGAGAATGAACAAATGAACACAGGAGAAAACTGTGTTCCAAGAGGTGAAAACGGGGACTCTTTCCAGTATGTTCCAATTTTCCCTAAAGTTGTGATAAAACTTTCTCCATAGAAAGGATGGCCACAGAAACACCTACTCTAGCCCCGGCCTTGGCTGCTTCCTTCTCTGGGCTGCTAACTAAGGAAGTATTTGAATTGGAGTAGGAATGTGGCCAGGGTTCAACTCAAAAAGAGGCATTTTATAGGGCGTGTGGTTGCAGCCCAGGGCTCCTAGGGCACCTGATGTGAGGCTTTCCCCCCCCAAGAATGAAAAAGCAGCACTCCCTTGGTTATCTCCATTACACCCTACACAAGTTTAGAAGCCTGCACTCCTGTGGGGTGGCTGTTCTCCACAGCCCTCAAGTCCTCTAACGAAGTCCCTGCTTCTCTTAGGCCCCCTAAAGGCAGGATGTCACTCATTACCCCCGACCCGAACTGAGCCCCCTCTCGAGGAGGTAACTCGTTCCCAAAGGAGAGGTCACTCCTCGATAGTCCCATCTTCCCCAGGGAGCCTCTTATTTTTCCCAGCCATCCTGAGCGGTGTCACTGATCCTCAAGGTGGTTACTCCTTTTCCACGAGTCCCATCCCCCGTGAGAGGATAACTCGCACCCCCGGGCCTCCGGGGCGGGTCACTCATGCTAGGGGGAGAGGTGACGCCCTCCCCGAGTCGCAGGCCCGCGCCGCTCCCTTCCGGGTCCTCCCCCACGCCTAGGGGCGGCCGCCTGGGCGGAGCTCCGCGTGGGGACACGGCGGCGGCTCGGATAGCGGGGCTGAAAGCGCTGAGGCAGGGAGCGTCATGGCGGGGTGCTGCGCTGTGCTGCGGGCTTTCCTGTTCGAGTACGACACGCCGCGCATCGTGCTCATCCGCAGCCGTAAAGTGGGGCTCATGAACCGCGCCGTGCAGCTGCTCATCCTGGCCTACGTCATCGGGTGAGCGCGGCCAGCGCCGGGGTCCGGGAGGGCGGAGGCCGCGGCGCTGAGGTGGCAGGTAGCACGGACCTCCCTCGGGTCGGGCCGCACACCTGCTTAGCCTGGTTTGGTCGCCAGGTAAGCCCCCCTGGCGTCCTGCAGGTGGAGTCCAGGGGAGGCTACCAGAGGCCGGAGATACATCCTCCCTGGGCTCCCACCACTGTTGACCTGCTCCTCAGTGTTGGGGCCCCGGTGGCAGGACGCTGCTAAGATTCAGTTTTAAAGGCAAAGCCTGGCAAAGCCTTCACCTCTGCTTTTCCTGTATAACCTTTGAACTTGCTCCATAGTGGCCCTTGGCTGTGGGGGCTTTTCCCTGAGTGCTCAATCATCGCCCTCCAACAGCTTTCTGTTGATGTGCTGACCAAACCAAGGCTCGGGATTTGGACTTGGTTCCTTCTTGGTCTATGGCTTCTGGTCCTTTCCTTTCAGCATTGTGTGATAACCCGAGATAGTAGAGAGGTCAGACTTTCAAAAAGATTGCATTTGAAGCTTTTTTTTTTTTTTTTTTTTTTTTTGGCCGGGGCTGGGTTTGAACTCGCCACCTCCGGTATATGGGGCCAGCGCCCTACTTCCTTGAGCCACAGGCGCCGCCCTGAAGCTCTTTGTTTTGTGGGATTGTCGGTGCCTGCTTTAGCCATGTCATTCCCTATGCTGCCACCTTATGCACTGCCACCCTAGAGCCTTACTAACTGCATAATTGTACTTGAAGACACCAGTTACAATTAAGCATAGCCTGAGGGAGGAGGTGGGAATTAGAATTACCTTCCCAACTGGGCCCACTTTAAACCACCACCTCGATTGTTATGGCATCTACAGCTGCTGGGCTGACAGATGTATCTGCAAGCCTGTTTCCTTTTCTTAAAAGGCCTAGTGCAGTACTATGGAAACTGCAACTTGGAACCATCTGGAAATCTTTAAAAAATTCTAATTGCTGGCACCCATCCCCAGACCTGATTCAATGTTGAATAGAACCAACTCTCCAGGTGATACTTATGTATGGCAATGTTTGGGAACCAGTGACCTAGTGTATCCCAAATTTAATGACCATGAAAGACCCATCTGAAGAATTGTTTGAAAGTAACAGACCCCTACCTTGGGTCAGTGTTTTGGAGTCTATTAACACTGCCCAAGGGAATTCACACAATGGGGCAGGTTTGGCTTCCCACATCTGTCAGCACCAGCAGTAGATACTGATAGTATTCAAGAAGATGGGGCTTTCCAGATGTCAGCTCAGTGTCAGTCCCACCAGCCCATAGGCAGATTTGGAGTCATTAAGTCTCAGGGGTGACTTAGTACCAATCCTACCTACTCCTCCCACTACAGTGACTGTGATAACACTCTTTACATTTTGAGACCTGCTACTAGCTGGTTCAATCCCTAGTTAAACCTGAAGCATTTAGGGTCAGGAGCTCCTAGGCAGCTTTATGCTCTTGGTTTTTGCTGCTATGGGAGGATCAGTCCACATCTACCTTAGGGTACCTATATAATTCTGGGCTGGAGAAAGTATCTAGCTGGATGTACCATATGGTGGCCACGAGACACATGGTTATTGAATACCTTAACTGTTTCTATTCCAAATTGAGATGTGCTTTAACTGAAAATACACACTGGATTTCAAAGACAGTACCATAAAAAGTAAACTAGCACAGCAATACATTTTATATTGATAATATGTTAAGATATTTTGGATATAATGGGTTACATAGAACATATCATTAAAATTTTTCCTATTTTTACTTTTTAACATTGCTATTAAAAAATTTAAATTACATGTGTGACCCACAATAAACACATATTTCTCTTGGGAAGTACAGCTCGGTAGGAGTATTTTCTACCTCAGTTATGAGATCATTAAAGCAGTATATGATTTTGCTTTTATCTATCTTGATACAACCAAAACTGAGTAAAGGCTTTAAAAAAAAAAAAAAAGCTTTATCTCTTAACTTCATGAACCAATTCACCTTGGTGAAATTGTGATCTCTTTTCTCATAGTGACTTACCCCAACCCTTCCTTAAAAAGAGACTGAAAGTGCAATGTCTAGTTATCTAATCTGTTGTTAGTCACATGTTGAGGAAATAGTTGATCATATGATGATGAACTATTTTTTGGAGTGAAATCATGTGTCTCTAAGCAACTCATGGTATGTGGGGAATACATTGACTTCCTGCCCTAAGCTTCTGTGGGTCATACTGGAATTAAATGGGAGATTGAAGCCCTGAAAAAGAGGGACTTGTCAGGGACAAAGCCCAAATTTGGGGACTGCTCAGATCAGAGAAACCTATAAAGAACCCAAACCAATTAATTTCTGAAGTCTTAATATCCAGGACTTATAAAAAGAGATGGATCTTAGCATTTCTTGATTCTAGAAATAGAAACAATAATAGTCTCTAGTAGATTTTAACAACAGCTTGGGATGGAGGAGTTCCAGTTTGTGGTCTTAGCCTATTTCCAATCTGTAGTCTCTCCTGGCCAATTTCAGCCTAGCAATGATGACTCACAGACATTATACTAAACATTTGACATACCTTAACTCATTTAACCTCACAGGAATCCTGTGAATTTCTATTATCATTCCCTTCTTATAGACAGGGAAAACTAAGGCACAAGGAAGTTGAGTAACTTGGCCAAAGTTAGGCCTAATGAGAGGTGAAGCTGAGTCCACTACCTCCAGATTGTTTTCTGGTGTCCTAACCACTATATGTAAGACCTTTAGATTTTTAATTATTCTGACCTGTAGTAAAATCTTCATTTCAGAGGCGAAAAGCATATATGTGACCTAAATTCTTGAAGAAAAGTAAGAAACTACTATAAAAAGTTCCTTAAAAGGTAGGATTCTTTTTTCTAGGCAAAGTAGAACATAGTATGAAAAGAGGCTTCAGAGCTTCTGGCTTGAGTTCAAATCCTGCCTTTGCCATTCACTAGCTATATGACCTGGGGCAAATCACTTAACCCTCTCTATGTCTCTGGTATCTACCTCTGTAAAATGACGATAATAACAATGATGCCTCATAAAAGGGTCAGGATTAAATTGTTTATACATATTAAGAGCTTAGGTCAGTGCCTACCACCTAAAAGCACTCAGTTGGTGACTACTGTTATCATAATTTTAGTATCTCTTGATTCCTTCCAGTCACAGGGGATTCAAAATGCTCAAGTATCTAATGATAAAAGACAGTGATCTATGTGCCAATCACTGTGCTATGCTTTCTCTGCATCATGTCATTTGTTTCCCACAAGGAATGTGTGGGAAAAGGTGCTACTATCCCCACTTTGCCGAAGTAGAAATAAAGCCCCTGGAAGTTAAGTAGCTTTTGCAAAATCACATAATTAGTGAAGATTGTACTTTCAGCATCTGGCAGTCAGAGGCTCCCTGGCTTTACCTCAAATTCACAGAATCTTAATAGTGATTTAAGAGGCCTGTTTTATTTTATAGGTGGGTATTTCTGTGGGAGAAGGGCTACCAGGAAATGGACTCTGTGGTCAGCTCAGTTACTACCAAGGTCAAGGGTGTGGCTGTGACCAATACTTCTCAGCTTGGATTCCGGATCTGGGATGTGGCTGATTATGTGATACCAGCTCAGGTACGTCTCCTACTGTGACTTCTGTCTAACACTGACACCTCTAGTTCACACCTTTCCCATTATCGACTTTGCACATTTGATTAATGACTGGCATGGCGAGAGTTCTAACATCACTGAGATCCAGACTAGATTCAGTCCAGGAAAGCAGCCAGCTCTCTTTTTGACCTAATATCCAACAGATAATACTCAGTTAGCTATGGTTCCTTTCAGCTCTAAAAGGTGGCTACCTAAAATACAGTGAGTTTCCAGATAAACATCTCAGTCTATATTAAACCCTAAAAGGTGACAAAGCAAATTTCTTTTCTTTTCTTTTTTTTTTTTTTGAGACAGAGTATCATTATGTTGGCCTCGGTAGAGTGCTGTGGCATCACAGCTCACAGCAACCTCAAACATCTGGGCTTAAGCGATTCTCTTGCCTCAGCCTCCCAAATAGCTGGGATTACAGGCACTTGCCATGCTGCCTAGCTACTTTTTGTTGCAGTTGTCATTGTTGTTTAGCTGGCCTGGCCCAGGTTTGAACCCACCAGCCTTGGTGTACGTGGCTGGTGCTGTAACCACTGTGCTATGGGTGCTGAGCCAAGAAAGCACATTTTTTAAATCCTGGAAATAATTCCCATGGAGATACCACTTCCACATTTTGGGTTTGCTTTATTGTCTTTTTTTTTTTTTTTTTTTTTTAAAAAAATGAGGCATCATTTGTTCTAATGCTTTTTGTTGGCAGCTGCCACCTATTCAGCTATTTTGTCCAGATCTCTCTGTCCCTGAAGTGTCAGTTTGCAGCCCCCATCTTGGTCCTTTTCCACAATTTTCAGCCCCCCCAAGGCTTGGAGGAACTGGTAGGCCACATTCTTAGAGCCTCAGCTGAAGTGGCTGGGTGTGATGCCATTTCTCTGCCATCCCCCATAGATCTTGGTCATGGAGCCAACCCCAGTACTGCCCTGGAGGTATAGGTGATATGCTATGGAAGCAGCTTGTGTATAGAACTAGTTCTCCTCTTAGGGAGCAAGCTCCTTATGCTTGGCCAGCTTGACGGTGTCTACCCATTCAGGGACTTTCAGCTTCCTGGACTTTTTGAGGAAGGCTGCCAGAGCTCTGATGAACTCCTGCTGTTTCACATCTTTTACAGTAACTCCAGGCGTCACTAGGCCTCTGTGCTGCCAGCCAGGGGAAAGGGCTACTTTACTGTCTTAAACTCGCAGGTAAATCTTTTCAGATAGTATAAAAACTCAAACTGTAATTAGAGACCAAAACTCAAACAAGAAGGAAATAGTCTATCAGCATAGGATCCCATCAGGAACAAAGGTAAGGAAAGAAATTGTTTGACACGGGTGGCATCCTAGTCTCCAGCTGGTAATCTGCAAAGCTCCAAGTTAAACATTGACTCTTTAGCCTAGGTAATAGCTGTGTGCCACGTGGCCAAACCCTGACATACCTCTCCAGGTGGCTTATGTGCTATGGGGCCTAGGGTTACCAAATACAGATAAGCTGCCAACTTCTGACATAAAACTTAAGTTAGGAAAACAAGGACTTGAGAAACTCTTCTTCAAGTGTGTTCATTTTCCCCTGCCCTCTCCAGAGAAGCATCTTGTGGGGTGACCAGAGAGGAGGCAGAACTAGTGAGCCATAAAAGTCAAATGGAACAGGGAATTTGTAGCTGGCTGGAGATGGGCAGTCCTGTTGGCATGCACCTGTCTCAGCATAAAGTTCACTGCTTCCTCTGAAGGTGAGGGTTGGCCTGGCACACTCTGGGATTGTCAGGCTTGGTATGTTCACTGGACATGGAAGGAAGGGTACAAGTCTTGTTTTTGCCCATCAGTGGAAAGGAACATACAGCATAGCAGATCCAGGCTGGGGCTGTGTAAATTCCATAGGGCTTTGTTTGTAAGCTTTCATGCCATCTTTGTGTTTCTCAGCAGCTGGAACAAAGTCATCTGTGTACATCCACTTGGCTCATGTCCAGGCTGAAATTCCCTTATGTTTGAAATAGAGAAGAGATAAGAAACAAAAAGTAGATCATACTGAAACTGTTCAAGTCTGAGGAGAGTCTTTGGAGCAGCCTTTTTTTTTTTTTGAAGCAGAGTCTCACTATGTCACCCTCAGTAGAGTGCTGTGGTGTCACAGCTCACAGCAACCTCAAACTCTGGGGCTTAAGCAGTTCTCTTGCCTCAGCCTCCTGGTATCTGGGACTACAGGTGCAACAACGCCCAGCTGTGTGGGTTTTTTTTGTTTGTTTGTTTTTCGTTATGGTTGTCATTGTTGTTTAGTAGGCCCTAGCTGGATTCGGACCCATTAGCCCTGGTGCATGTGGCCAACGCCCTAACCACTGAGCTACAGACACTGGGCCTGGAGCAGTCCTTTATAAACACCAAACAAGGACTGTGTATATACTGAACACCTACGAACACGTGGCAGCCTCTGGTGGCAGCAGAGAATCTGGCCTCATGCACATTCTCATGCCTTGTCTTCTGGCCATTTCCTTGTCTCCCAACATGGTTTGTTCTAGGCGTTTGGAAGACGACATTCGTAGAGCTTTCACCACCATGTCATAGCCGAGGGTGGGGTTGTCCCCTTTGGTCCCTCAGTTACCCTAATTCCCAAAATGGCTTCCATCACTGACTCTTTTCTTCCCAGGATTATCAAATGCTGAAAGCTTCAGGTTTCTCCTTTTAACATGCCAGTGCCCAGCCAGTCACAGTGGCAAGCACCTGTAGTACAGCTACCCAGCTACCAGAGAGGCTAAAGCAGGAGGATTGCCTGAGTTTAAGACCACCCTGGGCAACGTAGTAGGATCCCTGTCTCCAAAAAAGTAAATTAATTAATAAATAAAATACCAGTGCCCAATAGGGGTAGGCAGGGTCCAACTAAGATCTTTTAAGGTCTTTTTCTTCTATTCCTTAAATTAGGAGGTCATTATTAGCAATTCTTCAGTCTCATCCTAGCAAATTGATTTCCAAAAACTCTAAATCAATAATTTGGTACCTTCTTAACTATAGGGAGAAAACAGAACTTTCTCAAAGAGAAAAATGTCACTTGATGGCTGAGTGAGGTGGATTGCTTGAGCTCAGAAGTTTGAGACCAACCTGAGCAAGAATGAGCCCTTGTCTTTACAAAAAATAGAAAAAATTATCCAGGTGGTGCATGCCTGTAGTTTTAGCTGCTCAGGAGGCTGAGGCAGGCTCAAACTCGAGCCCAAGTATTTGAGGTTGTTGTGAGCTGTGACACCAAGGCACTATAGCCTGGGGTAACAGAGTAAGACTCTGTCTCAAAAAAAAAAAAAAAATCACTTGATGACTCTGAGCAGTTCTTCTCTAGAATATTTTATTTATCTTTAATTCCAGTTAGGAAAGAAAACCAACCAGATTTTTGACCTTTGAAGCCTCATGTTTTTATACCTCTGAGGTAGTCTAATTAGCAAAGGACGTTTTGAGCAGTTGTTGGCTCTTTGCCCTCAATAAGTCAAAATTTATTGAGTACACGTGAAACTTAGTAAATGTAGAATATAAATGTCTTAACACAATAACTAAGAAAATGCCAGGAAGTCTATGTTAACCAGTGTGATGACAATGTGTCAAACGGTCTATAAAACCAGTGTATGGTACCCCATGATCACATTAATGTACACAGCTGTGATTTAATTTTTAAAAATGATTGAGGAACCATTTCAGGTTGTAGATTTTTTTTTTTTAGTTGAGGTAAAATTTACTTAACAGCAGTTAACCACTTTAAAATGAATAACTCAGCAATATTTAGTGCAGTCACAAAGTCCTGCAACCACCACCTCAATCTGGTTCCAAAACATCTTACTTACCCCAAAAGAAAGCCCCATATGCATTAAGCAGTGACTCCCCCTTTGCTCCTCCCCAGAGTCCCTTGCAACTACTTAATCTACTATCTGTCTCTATAGATTTGCCTATTGTGGAAATTTCATAGGCGTGGAATCATAGAATATGTGGTCTGTGGTGTCTGGTCTGTGGTGTCATGCTAAAAAACATTTAGCATGTTTTTGGAGATTTGTCCATGTTGTGGTATGTGTCAGTGTATTATTCCTTTTTATGGCTGATAGTCCATTGTATGGATAGACCAGGACAGATATTTGGGTCATTTCCACCTTTTGGTATTATGAAAAGTGCTGCTATAAACATTGGTGTACAAGTTGATATTTGAGTTTGTGCTTTCAATTAGGTTGTAATCTTCCATATGGCAGAATAAGAGACCGTAATAAGACCGTTTTTTGAATTGTCCTATTAAGTGAACATTTGTCTTTTTGGCTCTGCTTGACTCCGACGGTGATACAACAGTGCTCTCTCCACTCTGCAGGAGGAAAACTCCCTCTTCATTATGACCAACATGATCATTACCATGAACCAGACCCAGGGCATCTGTCCCGAGGTAGGTGGCTCCTCGGGCCTTACCCACTCTCCCCACGTCTGTCTGGTTGTGTGAGGGGCTGGGCCACGTGGAGCTTGTTTTCACTTGTTCTTCTTTCCCCAGATTCCAGATAAAACCACTGTTTGCGAATCAGATGCCAACTGCACTGCTGGCTCCACAAGCAGCCACAGAAATGGTATGAGCCTCCAGCCACCTGGGGAGGGCAGCCCCCAACAAAGGTCACCTCCCCTGGATAGCTTCCCTGATAGAGAAATCTCAGGGATAAAGAAAAAAAAATCAGTTCCTTCACATGACCCTGGATAAACCTGGTGTCAAAACTTGGGCCCCGGGGTGGTGGTGGGAGGGGTATTGGTGGAATTACACCTATGGGGCATCTTACAAGGGTAAGTGTGAAACTCAGCAAATGTGAAATGTAAATGTCATGCCACGGTAACTAGGAAAATTCTAGGAAGGCTATGTTGACTATTGGGATGAAAATGTGTCAAATGGTCTATGAAGCTAGTGTATGATGTCCCATGATCATATCAATGTACGTAGGTATGATTTAATAAAAAAAAATAAAAAAAATAAAAAATAAATGAGGGAATTTAGTGTGGTGGCTCACACCTACAATCCTAGAACTCTAGGAAACTTAGATAGGTGGATTGCTTGAGCTCAGGAGTTTGAAATAAGGCTGAGCAAGAGTGACACCCTGTATTTACTAATAATAGAACAAACTGGTCAGGCATTATGGCAGATACTTGTGCTCCCAGGTACTTGGGAGGCTAAGGTAAGAGGACCATTTGATCCCAGGAGTTGAGGTTGCTGTGAGCTATGATGATGCCATGGCATTTCTACCCAGGGCAACAGAGTGAGACACTGTCTCGAAAAAAAAAAAAAGTTTTTGTATCCAGTCAGTCAACCTGTGCCTCTCTAGAGGACAATTTAAGACATTCACATTAATTGAGAGTATTGATAAGCCTGGTAGTATTTTGGGTGTCAAGTTTTTCGAAAAACCAGTGGATGTTTTAATCCTTTCACCACTGTGGAAGTTGGGTTTTGATCAAAAATTTCTGAATTAGTTTACTTTGGTGGCAAAGCATTGTGCTGGTCATTGTGCAGGATGGGTCAGAGAATATCCTGAAGAGCTTGTTTAGTTATAGCAAATTTCTTCAACCTGTGAATGTCATTAACATATTTGACTTCTCCATGATAAATGAAACTCAGTTTAGCTGTTTACTGGATCCTGAGCTAAAAGTTGTTTTGTTTTAGGAGATTGTAGGTGGATGACCATTCTCTTCTGGCTTGAAAAGTTTCAACAGAGAGATATGCAGTCATTCTAATATTTTTACCCTTGGAGGTTATGATTTTCTTATGTCTGGCTGCTTGCAGGATTTTGTCCTTCATATTAACTTTGGCAAAGTTAATTACAATGTGTCTAGGAGATGCTTTATTTGGGTTGAATCATGCTGGGGTTCTGAAACTGTCTGCTATCTGAATTTCAGTATCTCTTGCCATGCGTGGGAAGTTCTCCTCTTGAAGTAGAGTATCTGTGCCTTTTGGAACATCCTCTTCTTCAAGAATTCCTATAAGGCGAATGTTTGCTCTTTCAGAGTGGTCCCACAACACTCTCAGGGAATGATTCATTTTCTTCTCCACTTCTCTTCATCTTTGAGTGTTTGGGAACACTGAAAAGCTTTGTCTTCAATGTCAAAAATCCTTTCTTCTTCCTGCTCCATTTTATTACTGAGGGATTTTACTGTATTTCTCAGGTTATGTCTCTCAGAATCCATAGAGAACTCAAACATATTAGCAAGAAAAGAACAGGTGATCCCATCTCATTTTGGGAAAGAAATTTGAATAGAAACTTCTCTGAAGAAGACAGACACAAGGTATACAGACACATGAAAAAATGCTCATCATCCTTAATCATCAGAGAAACGCAAATCAAAACCACTTTGAGATATCATCTAACTCCAGTAATATTAGCCCACATCACAAAATCCCCAAACTATAGATGTTGGCGTGGATGTGGAGAAAAGGGAACACTTTTGCACTGCTGGTGGGAAAGCAAACTAATATCTTCCTTTTGGAAAGATGTTTGGAGAACACTTAGGGATCTAAAAATAGACCTGCCATTTGATCCTGCAATTCCTCTATTAGATATATATCCAGAAGACCAAAAATCACTTTATAACAAAGATATTTGCACCAGAATGTTTATTGCAGCCCAATTCATACCTACTAAGTCATGGAAGAATCCCAAGTGCCCATCAACCCACAAATGGATTAAAAAATTGTGGTATATTTACACCATAGAATACTATGCAGACTTAAAAAAGATGGAGACTTTACCTCTTTTGGTTTTACATGGATGGAGCTGGAACATATTCTTCTTAGTAAAGTATCTCAAGAATGGAAGAAAAAGTATCCAATGTACTCAGCTCTACTATGAAACCAATATATAATCACCCACACTTCCATATGAAAGCTATAACCCAACTATAGCCCAAGGTGAAGGGGAAAGAGGAGGGGGAGGGTAGGAGAGGGAAGAAGATGGGTGGAGAGAGGATAATTGGTCAGACCACATCTATGGTGCATTTTACAAGGGTACATGTCAAATCTACTGAGTGTAGAATATAAATGTCTTGGCAGCGCCTGTGGCTCAATGGAGTAGGGCACCAGCCCCATATGCTGGAGGTGGCGGAGTCAAATCCAGCTCCAGGCAAAAACTGCAAAAAAAAAAAAAAAAAAAAAAAAAAAAAGAATATAAATGTCTTGACATAATAATTTCAAGAAAAGGGTGATGAAGGCTGTGTTAACCAGTTTGTTGTAAGTATTTCAAATTGTATAAAAACCAGAGCATTGTACCCCATAGATGCATTGATGTACACAGCTATGATTTAATAAAAATAAATAAAATTAAAAATGTTAAAAAAATGACAGCACTTTTAATAAGGTTATTCAGCTGTTTCTCAATGTTTCTAAAGCAATTGGCTCTCACATCTTATTATGGTTCTTTGGTAATATATAGTTAGCTGTTATCTTTTAAACCATCTTTCCTTTTCATGATTGACACTGCTTATAGGGATCCAACTGTGGCTAAAGAAGGTGACAATTCAGAGAGCATGCACCTCAGGAACCACATACCAGTCCTCTGAAGTTTGCTGTGGACTTCTTATTAAGATTCCTATTCAGCTAAATTATAGTTAGTTTTTAATGCCTGAGTACTGGGGCATTCTCTCTCTGCTTCAGCTCTTACCTCAGTGCTCCTGCAGTGCAGCAGTGCTCATGTCCATGCTTCAGTACACCCTTAAAGTGTCTTTCCAGCCTTCTCCTTGCAGCTGCCTCACTTCAGTTCACCAAACACATCATCCACACATCCTGTCATCTTAGCACTGTCATCTGGGTCCAATTCACCAAACCACTTGTGGTCAGGCATCGTTCAGGAGTCCAGTAGCAGGAACTCACTGAGAACACTCCTTTAGGTGCATTTTTCATTAGGCATAGAGGAAAATGAAGAAAAGAAGGAAAATACACACAGTATTTGCTACTCAAGAGATGTTTATGGTAGAAATGGAAGGACATAGAGAGCAGTAAAGGAAGGATGAGAAAAAATGAACCAGGCTCAGTGCCCACAGCTCAGTGGTTATGGTGCCAGCCATGCACACCAGGGCTGATAGGTTCAAACTTGGCCCTGGCCTGCTAAACAATGACAACTACAACCAAAAAATACCTGGGCATTGTGGCAGGTGCCTGTGGTTCCAGCTACTCAGGAGGACGAGGCAAGAGAATCTCTTGAGCCCAAGAGTTTGAGGTTGGTATGGGCTGTGACATCACGGCACTCTACCTAGGGCAACATAGTGAGACTCTGTCTGAGAAAAACAAACAAACAAACATGAACTAAAGAGAGAAGAAGAAAGAAGATGAGTAAATCAGAGAGGACTGGGACAGGAGGGAGAAACAGAACAAATTCACAGCAAGAAATCCCTCATTTAATCTTCACCTTCTGGGAGAACTTACCCAGCCAGAAGGAAAATAGCAGGTGATGTGTTTCACCTCCATTCTGTAAGGGTGGTGACTTCACGGTCCTGTGTCCCGCTGGTCCACCCAACCTAGTATACCTACAGCTTACATGTTTCTTTTATTTAAAATGTACATAGATAATAAAATAAATTAGAAAATGCAATTGAAATCACATGAAATTAATAATATTTAGTTTACTCAACAATTGACATGCATAGAAAGAAATTCTGACTTTACATGGGCCAAATCTCACCAATAACAGTCAGGGGCATCTGTAATGAATTCTCTCTGTTTTAGTACATTGTAGACCTTATTACAGTTCTGTGTCAATTATCTGTGCTAGTCTTGATTTTTGCCAAAATGTACTATTTTCATGATTGTGGCTTTTAAAACAAACAAAGAATTCTCAGTCTATCTGCAATTACAAAAAAATAAAAATAAAAAATCAGAATTTCAGGATAGATATTCTTCATCAGTTGTAAATTCACAGCCTTCTTCCTCTCTCCTCTGATTTCCTATTTTATGCTAGAGGTTCCGCTTTTTTTGGTGCCTTCACTACAAAATGACAGTGGCAGGTGCTGGTTACCATTCAGTGACAGCTCTCTCTCCTCTGCTCTGTGCTGTGTTGGCAGACAGAGTATGCAAACTTCCCTGTCTTTTTATAGAAGGAAAATACTTTTCTACTTGCCTGGTAAGTGAAAAAAATCTACCCCATTAAGCAGAAGTCAATGACTTGGTACAACTTTCCCTGTTATATTATAAATTAATTCTTCTCTTTCCACCTTCACATCTCTTCTTCACCTCCCATAAGCAGCTGTGTTGGCATCAGTGATTTTTCTGTTTAGAATTCTTCATGCATCGTGGTGTTAGCTACATTGTCATGGGACAATAGTTATTTCATGTATAAGGCATGATGGTAGATGGGATTCCAGTGGTCTTTTAGGAGAAATTCAATCTCTCAGAAGTCATAAAATGTGCCATTAATTACCATTAATGACAACTGACACTGGGTCTCGATGTTTTTGAGAAATTCAGGCAGTAATTACTCAGAACAAAGAAAATATTATCTATAGTTACTCTTGAGGATGACTCCAATTCTGTGCTTCTTTTTCTAAAAATAAAAATGCAATTTTGGTCATGTTAATTTCCTGAAATGATATGCTAACACAAGGTTAATTACCATGTATATTTGTAAAAAAATAATTTATCTCTTTTAGATAAATATAAGGTCTGTTTTTTAATGCTTCTTTCTGATTCTCTGGAATTCTTTTTTTTTTTTTTCTTTGTTTATTTTTTCTGTCATCTTAATATGAGGGAATGAATTTTTAGGTTACAATGTTCTCACTTACAGGGTAAAGTTCCATTTGTAAAAGAGCCCCTCTCCAAGGGAGTGTGTTATACACCCTCACAATGTGTACATTAGGTGAGAACTTGCTTAATGCCCTCCCTCCTGCCAATCGTCCTCACCCTCCTCACTCTCACCTCCCTCTACCCCATACTATACTGTATTTGTGTTTTACTGTTCTTATGAGCATGTAATTATTTATATATTTATTTCATATTAGTATAGAGTGCATTGAACATCTAACATTTTTCTTTTCTTTTTTGTTTTTTTTTGAGACATAGTCGTATTGTGTCACCTTGGATAGAGTGGCATCATAACTCGCAACAACCTCCAACTCTTGGGTTCAAGTGATCCTCACATCTTAGCCTCCTCAATGAGTAGATAGGACTACAGGCACCCACCACAATGCCCAGCTAGTTTTTCTATTTTTAGTGGAGATGGGGTCTCACTTTTCTCAGGCTGGTCTTGAACTCCTGAGCTCAGGTGATACACCCACCTTGGGCTCCCACAATCCTATTACACAGTCCCCCTGCCCCTGTGGGGGGTTGGAAACCCTTAATGAGGTAGATTGTTTCACATGGAAACCATCATGCCTGGCCAATAAACACTTTTGATAAGGAAATATTCTATTCTTGGAAGGAACTTTTGATATATCAAAACTCAAGAGCTGATAATAATTACTAATAATTAGTAATTATTATGTATACATATACTAATACTAACATAATAATTAACTAATACTAACATAATAAATAACTAATTACCAGTATTGGTAATTAGTATCCTCTAGTATCTGAAAAACACACATTCCTGGGATTTCATTGTCAGCGGTTCCTATTGATGGTGTCAGGGTGAGTATGAGGGTTTGATCATCTGTTTGAAGTTATAACACTTACGAAGAAGAAATTATGGACCAGAAGGCAGGTGTACCATATTCAAGTAATAATTCTAATATGTCATCTAAAGAAAATGTGAACATATTGTTTTTCCTGTGTTGTCATATTCCCAGAACAAGATATTAAGTCAAAGGTAAAGACCCACAAACCAGATGAAACTATCTAGATTTTGGGCAGCTATGGAAGTGAGAGAATTGAATGAATACAATCTACGGTCACTGGTGAACTGAGTAGGTTTGGGAAAGAATGAGATTAGAGGTGGAATAGATGGCATGGCAACAGTCAGTGTGAGGGAAACATGGGAAGTTTTTAGAACAGTGTTGAAGGAAAACATCTAGTTACAGACCTGAGAACAGAGATTCGGTGGGGAATAGCAGGTTGCTATTGGGGCAGAGTAGACACAGAGTTAGATGCTAAGGTGATGGGGAGATACAAAGTGATGTAGGGACATCAGAGAGTTTAGAAAATCAAAGCAATGCAAGCAACGCCCTTATAGTAAAATCCTATAGAATGGGAGTTATTGCTCTATCTGGCCTTTGTAAGTCCTTGCAAGGACAGGCCTCTTTCATGTTCACCACTCTTTAATGTGACCGATACTGCTCCTGACATCAATTTTAAGGATGGTTGCAGGGCCGGTATATTAATTTAAGTTCTTGCACACAAAACATCACCTTTGATCTCTCTTTACATCTTATGACAAAACTTATAAATATCAAGAGTGAAAATCTGGAATACCTGAAGAAATAAATATTGACATCATGTGGGAAGCATAAAAGAACATGTGATAGCAGATGGTTGTAAAATTGGTACCTTCATCAGAACACATGGTACCTTCAAAGGGAATTGGCAAATTTTACTAATAGGTAAAAGTAATATATAAAGGCTTAAAAATCAACATTTAGAGGAAAGGTCAGAGAGCAAACTGAACTGCTGCCTCACGCCCACTACATTCATACACAGCAACTTGATACCCCGGACAGCTATTTTTATAGAAGTAAAATCTCGTCACAAAAACCAAAATCATGGATAAACTATTCTGAAGCAAAACTAATACTGTGAATTTATTTACTAAAATCTTCTGCTAGAGTAAAACTAGGTGACAGGGGCTCTGGTTTTATTTAGTTGTAATTCCCATTGGGGGTTGCACCCAGAGAACTCAATCAAACCCAGTGTATAATTAGATGCATGTCTATCACACACCAGCCGCTGGATTAAATACTAGAGAATACACAAGAAAAAAAGTCACCTCTGCTTTGGGGAGCTCATAATGTGGAAGAAGAGATAGCAGAGTAAGCAATTAGCTGCAGTGTGATGTCAAAACTGTGCCCAACCCTGATCAGAGCCCTGTGCAAACAGTTCAACATGGTCCAGGGAAGGAAAGGGGGGTGGCCAGGAAAGCCACAGGAGTAAGTGACATTGGAAATCTTGAAGGATGAAGGAGTTTCTCCAGATGAGTACGGGGAAGGAGGGCAGGAAAATCCCAGCCCCGGGGACAGATGCAAGGGGAGAGCCTGGAGTGTCCAGCACATTCCCAGGACAGTGCGGGGTCTAGTGTGGTAATGGCAGAAGCTGAAAAGGTGGCCTGCCACCAAGTTGTGGTCATTCTCAATCTCCAGTGTGGCCTCAGGAGCAGGTCTGAGGCAGACAGGGGATGCAGAATTAAAGGACCTGATTCAGCAGCCTGTCTCTCCAACTGGAAGACAGTGTGGTCCTTGCAAGTTATAGTCTTACTGTGCCTCAGTTTCCTCATCTGCAGATTGAGAAGAAAAAAACAATTTCCAACCCTGTGGTGTGGTTTAAGGGTCAGACGGAATAACTTTAAACATTGCCCATCACCTAGACATATGTCAAACAAATGGTAATGGCTGTCAATATTATTTGGTGGCAAAGAAGTTGGAGACCCCATGAAATAATCATTAAAGGCCTCCACTGTGCCATCCGACTGGGTAGGAGTTTACCCCTCACCACCCACAGGGCATTGCCAGAGCCACCTACCTATTCTGTGCATGTAAATTGAAGATGACAATTGTGAAGTATTGCACTGTGGTTTTGAGGATGAAGAGATGTAGGGAACACTCAGTGCAAACTCTGCCACTTAGCTATACTCCATGGTGTTAGCTATTCCTATTTAGAGCAGGGATTTTTAGCCAGTGTGCCATGAAAATTCTAAAGATCATTAATTAAACTGTTTTCAAAAGAAGTTTAAAGCACAGCAAGTATATTCTTTCATTGCCCCCTCCCCTTTTTTGATAAACATAATTTAAGTGTGCTGTGGAAGTTCAAGTGTAGGTTCAAATGTGTCATGAGATAAGAATGTTGGAAAAAACTGTTCTAGTCATTAATGAGGAAGTGTGAGATATAGGAGTTTGGAGGGGTTAGGAAAGAAGTTAGATACATTTACCTCCTGTGAAAAACATCAAAAGAAAGAAAAAATGAGAATAAAATATTGACTTTGGGAAGCACATGGATAAGGGTTTGGTGGTGGTAATAGTAGTCTTGGTGGTGGTAGCATGTGTATTTCCTTTGAAGTACAACTTTTAGCTGTTTTCAGAAAAGACAGTCACTTGTGGCATTTGTTTGGCCGACCCACTGGCTGGGAGTCTCTCCATTCTTCCGAGTGTGATTTCCACAATTAAGCAAAGCCAAAAATCTCTCTGAATGCAGACAGAAAAGCAAGACTCTTGACTCTGAGCTTTCAAAATACATTTAGCCTGCCAAGCTGTTTGACTTAGCCACTGATTTCACATGGCAGAAGCCGTGGTGTGCCAGGACAGGAGAGGCGGCAGTATGGGGCATCTGGCCAGAAGGCTCTCTAGGAAAACATCCAGCTGGCATTCTAATCCATTTATTTATTTGTTCATTAAAAAGCACTTTAAAAATAATGTATTTTAACTCTCACAAATCATTTTTGGTGATGATTATTCTATTGCTTTGCAAATGGGAAGCTTTAAATTTGTTAACTGATTTGCCCCAAATCTTACAGGAAGAAAATAGTGGAATCTGTTTGGTCTCCACATTTTCCTGAATTCTCATATATTCTACAACATCTTTCTGTAAGAAAAGAAAGATAGCTGTTGTGGGCAGAAGTCTAGCTTATCAGACAAAAATAGGTTCTCCAGACCTAAGCGAGGAAACAAAAATGCATTGTTCTACCTTCCTGGGCACAGTGTTTATTTAAATGGTTAACTCTGATTCTATTTCAGGGGTGGCTTTAGAGAAGCATCTTTCAGTTGGCACGTGCATTTCCCTTGGAAAATTTGTTAGTAAATCGATCACTCCTCAAAATTGGAGAAACAAAGGCAGCCCAGGTATTTCTATAAGCAAAGTGGAACAGTATCAGTTTCATCTTCCCAGAATCATACAGTGTTCTCAGGGGAGGGAAAGTAGACCTGCAGACACTGGTGGCACCTGCCTTACCACTCTTGATTTATTTCTATTCCATGTCAGGGCATTGACGCTGACATTCGCTTTGACTATTTCAATGCCATGGCAAGACCCATTTCAACAACCAATACATAAATTTCTCTCACTGTTTTTAATGAGCTAGAAGCTGTAGACGTCAATCAGCCGGTGTCTGAGGTGAGTGTGTGTGTAGGGCTTGCCCGCCTTGCAGGGGTAGGCGCAGCACAGAGCAGCCGCCCAACCCACCACACTAGCTCCCACTTAGGGCTCTTCCTCTTCATTTCCAGGACCCAAAGCTCAGAACTTCAGGGTTTAGAGAAGCCAAAACTTGGTTACACAGGGAGGGCAAAAAGTCAAGAACAAGAAGGAAAGGTGGAGGGAAGTCATTCTGCCGCTGTGTTTTCATCTTCGGTTCTGTGTCTGTTATAAACATCCTGATAATTGTAAGCGTGTGTGTTCCTAACTCTGGCTAATGCAGCCTTTGCTCTCGTGTTCAAATGAGTGGGTTTGGACTCTCCCGCCTTCTATGGCCTGGAAACCCACATTCTCCTTTCTTCAGGAAAACCACGTATTTTCAGGGGGATGGAGAAGGCAGAGATTTCCTTTACTCATGTTGTCCTTTCACCTCCTGTTTCTTATAAATTTATTTTTATTTTTATTTATTTAGTTTTGAGTCTCACTCAGTCGCCCCCGGTAGAGTGCTACGGCATCATAGCTCACAACAACTTCAAACTCTTGGGCTCAAACCATTCTCTTGCCTCAGCCTTCCAAGTAGCTGGGACAACAGGTGCCCAACATAACACCTGGCTATTTTTTTCTTTTTTAATAGCGATGGGGTCTTGCTTTTGCTCAGGATGGTCTTCAACTCCTGAGCTCAAGGGATCCACCTGCCTCGTCTGATAAATTCTTGTTCAATTTTGACTCATTTTCTCTCTTCCACAGATCTTGGTTCTTTTTAATGTCATATTTTGGGAGCTTAAAGTTTCTTAACTTTTAAAAATGTCACTCCTAATAAGACAGCTGCGTGTAGCAGAATTTTGATGAATATCAAGGATAATGAAAGGGACGGAACAGAGTTACAGTAGAGGCCACACATTGAAATTGAATATTACCATGGCTTTGCTCCTGAAAAACTCAGGCATCCTCACTCCCATCTCCTGGATGCCAGGACCTTTCAGAAAGCTGCTCTCCGGGGGCAGGGCTCTGGTCACAGATTTTCATGTCTTCTCCCTATTCATGGGATTTCCCATCCTCTGTGTCCAAGCCATGCTCAGAAACTCAATTTTTCTCCTTTTTTATTTTATGAACAACAATTTAGCTTCCTCTTTATCTTATTCCCCTTGTCTATTTCTTGAAATCTAAAATCAAAAGCCCTCATCAAATCATTTCAGTAAACAAAATATAGCTCTCTCCTCAAACTAATTTTTGTGACTTAAAATAATAAAGTCTTATTGTTAAATCTTGGGATAAAATTCAGTAAAAATCTGTTCCCAACCCAGGGGAGTGAGGGATAATACATTAGATGTTGACTGGTAACCAGTGAATTAAGCTGAATAAGGCATGCAAAGAAAATACCGCCTGTTTTATTTTATCTAAGTCAGAAATGCATTCAAATCTACTGGAGAGCTCCATGGTGTGTCCCCAAAGTTGCACCTAAAGTCACCAAACATAGGGGGAAATGGGAAATTGTAGCTAAATGTGCCTGTATTTACAAAATATTCATTACAAAATTTTACAAAGTATTTACAAAATATTCTCTATGTGTTGGCCACCTTTTTGCAAAGTTTTGTAATGAATATTTTATAAATACAGGCATATTCAGCTACAATATCACTTTTCCCCGTATGCATGATAATTTAGGGGTGACTTTTGGAACACCCTGTATTTAAAGGTCCTTCCCTTTTTTGTCAGAATCTGAAAGTTCAAAAGCACTTCTGAGTGTGGCATGTTTTGAAGTTTCTATTAAATACCCCTTTTTTTTTATTATTAAATCATAGCTATGTACATTGGTATGATCATGGGGCATCATACACTAGTTTCACAGACCTGTTGACACATTTATATCACAATGGTTAACATAGCCTTCCTGGTAATTTCACAGTTAATGTGTTAAGACATTTATATTCCACATTTACTAAGTTTCACATATACCACTGTAAGATGCACCACAAGTGTATTCTCACCAATCCCCCTCCTTCCATCCACGACCCCCCTCCCTCCCCTCCCTTTCCCCCTTCCCCCTATTCCTAGGTTGCAAATGGGTTACAGCATTCATGTGAAAGCCCTAAATTAGTTTCATAGTAGGGGCGAGTACATTGGATACTTTTTCTTCTATTCTTGGGATACTTTACTAAGAAGAATATGTTCCAGCTCCATCCATGTAAACACAAAGGAGGTAAAGTCTCCATCTTTCTTTAAGGCTGCATAATATTCCATGGTGTACATATACCACAATTTATTAATCCATTCGTGGATC
>CAUYPK010050339.1:0-32116 GCA_963574355.1 Loris lydekkerianus | reverse complement strand
AGTCTGTGTTTGTCTTTTAAGTTGAGATGTGACTCTTGTATACAACAAATATCTGGTCTAAGTTTCTGTATCCAGTCAGCCAATCTATGCCTCTTTAGAGGACAGTTTAAGCCATTCACGTTAATGGAGAATATTGATAAGTCTTGTGAAATTTTGGGTATTGAGTTTTTCAAAAGTCCGGTGGACATTTTTAATCTTTTCATCAGTGTGTAAGTTGGAGGGAAGGTTTCTTAATCGTCAGGAGTCTTAGTTTCTTCACTTGTAAAATTGAGATAATATAATAGGATGTTTTAAAGATTATGTAAAATAATACATGCCTGCTCAGTGCCTGATATGTGGCAAGAACTCAATTGATTAACAGTTATAAAATTATTGTAATAGATGAGTCACATGTCGTAGTGCTAAGTAATTTTTGGTAAATAAATGATTGTACATTATTTCATTTAGTTCTAATAGCTACTGTGAAAGATGGGTTTTATTTCCCTCTGATTTCATAGATGAGAAAGTTGAAATTCCAAAATGCTGATCATATGATATATATAATATAACATAATATATTATATATTAATATATTATAGTATAATATATAATATATACATAAAAAACAGAAGAGCTGGGATTTGAACCTATGGCCTTCTAACTCTAAGCCCATGTACTTTCTATCACACTTGTGTGGGTAGACTACCATCATTTTCCCTTTGTTCTTGGAAAGTGCTAAGGTTACCACAAGGCACCTGACAGGTCTTGGAAATGATTCAGCAGTTCTACTAGGCCAACACAGGGCAGGACCATGTGAGTCTTCTCATGTACCCGGCGGCAGCTGGCCATGATAACATTGATTTCAAAAGGTGAGCTCTAAGCAGTGAATGTTCTCAACATCTCTTCTGAATTTTGCGTTGATTTTAAAAATCAATTAAAAGTATTATTCATTTATATCCTAAATGGAAATGATCCTGTTTTCTTTTTCAATACCCTTGACATTGAGTTGCTGTGGTTTGGGGAGAATTTTAAGTGGACTCTTTGTTCTTAATGAAGTTGGGCTTTGAGACACAGACTGATTTTCTGTGAGTTTGTCTCTGCAGGACAAGGAGTCTGGGTGATGGTGTCCAAACACAGGGTGAAGTGAGAGTGAGCAGGTCGGGTGAAGCACCTCTGACTTGCCTAAGATCATCTCTCCATTCTTTAACTTATACTAGGACCAGATAGACACTCTGAAAAGTTCTGATTATGGGCTCTGAAGAAGGTCTGTGACATTTCTTTGGGTTCCACATACCTGCAAATGAAACAGCCTATTATGCTTCATAGATTTCTCATCACTGGTGGTTATTTAAGCACAAATGAGTTCCACTATGTACATAGAGTTGTCAGATACCAAAAAAGGGATAAATTATGCCTTGTATGAAGGCTCCTCCACTCATCATTAAACTACTGAAGACTTGTTGTGTTACACTGTGCCTTTAGTTTTAGAAATGCATTGATAGGCTCCCCAGATCTTGTGTTAGCCTTTGACATGAAGATGTATTCTTGCTGAATGACTAAAGGTAGACAACATTTATTTATTTTATCAGAACTGTTTCTGTTTAACTCTCCCCAAAGATTCCAGAATTGTGTAGTAGCAAGAAGTTACAGGTAAAATATTAGTAAAAAAGGGAACCAGAAACATAATCACTGATATTCTTTTTCTTCCCTCCCTCTCCTCCCTACCCCTTCTCTTGTTTTCCTCTCTTTTCTTCCTCTACCCCCTCCTCCTCCTCCTCCTCCTCTTTCTTTAAGAAATGGCATCATTTAAGACACTGCTGCAGAGGATTTAAAACATATATTTACCTTCCTTTTTGGGAAATGACCTAAAAGGAAAAAGTGATGTAAAGGAAGAAAACAGCAGGTTAGAATAGTTCATCTGAGAATGAATATTCTGGGTAGAAAGTTTGCTCTCCGGAAGTCTAAAATGAATATAGCCAGAAATTGCTCATTGTCAGAATGATGTTATATGCTTATCTGAAAAAAAGAATGAAAAGATGATTTCATCTTATGTATGTGTTTTAATAGGATTAACTTATGCCCCGAAGGAGGTGGAGGAACAATCTCACCCCACAGTATAAGGAAATACAATTATGGAACTGAAGGCTGTGTGCTGTCAACCATTCTGGAACTCAAGCTGTGTTCAGCTTCAACCCTTGCTCAGATTGTAGACCTCCCCTGTGTTATTCTGACTCTCCATTCAGAAGTCATCCCCCCCATCCCAGTGCAAGTGAGAACTACTTCATCAGGGCAGCAGAGGACATAGAAAACACGATAATAGGGCAATCGTCTGGGAGAAATGTCTTTTGTCCATGATGTTGAACATATCTTAATAGTCTTACCTTTAAAAGGACCAATAACAACAACAAAAATCTCCAGACTAAGAAGAACCAGAAACTAAGACAATATCAACAATGATGGTAACCAAAGTAAACAAAGACAAAAAGCATCCTCTACTTCCCTGGGTTGCAGACTTTTAAATAACATAATTTAAAAAAATGCTTATCAAAATAAGAGATTTTCTTGCAGAAGATGTAGACATGCAAGCAGAGGAGAAAGAAATGAACAATCCCAGCATTCAGAGATAGCTGCTGTCAGTGCTTGTGGGTGTAGACGTGTGTGCCTGTGTGCGTGCCTTTCTCTTCTATACACAACCAACACACACATAAAAATTTACCAAATGGAAACATTTTTAATTTTGTTCTTCTTATCATGTTTATCCTTAAGTAACTGCAAAGCATGTTATCATATGAGTGTGTTCTAGTTAATGTAATTGTCCATTTATATTGGGTATGCAACGTGTTTTGCAATATTTTTCTTCTGATACTTTTACAGAAATTATTCTTTTTTTTATAGTTCGGGATTCATTGAGAGTACAAAGAATTAGGTTATACTGATTGCATTTAAGTCCCTCTTATAATTATGTCCTGTCCCCAAGAGGTGTGACATACACCATGACCACCCCCATTTCTCTCCCTGCTCCACTCTCCCTGCACAAAAATTATTCTTAAAGCCAAATCTTTGTGACATTACAAATGCTCACGTACGATACATTCCTGGAAGTAGGATTTCTATGTTAAAAGTTAAGAACATTCTAAAAGCTTTTGTTATTAGGTAATGCCAAGATAGCCAAAGGTTATCCCCCCCTTATCCTTATCCCCCCCTCCACCCCCAAATGTCCTCTCATCAGCTCTGTATGAGACCACTCAGCTTTTCACTATTCCTGAAAGTAATTATTGAAGTTAAAGAAAATATTTAAAAGTGGATTTTTAAAGAAGAATGACTAGACAGTTCTGTTGCTTTGAATATTCAGACTTCATTGCTGAACCAGTCTCTTTCAGGAATTCACTTGTCACCAAATGACTCAGAGTCAAATTCAAGGCAGAAGCCCACACAAGGGGTCATGCCGATGGTATTGTTCATTCACTTATAAGAAAAGTCACACCTCTCTTGCTTTATTCAAAGTAACGGAAGGTGGCTTGCTTCCAGCTGGGATATCCTGGTTGGAAGTCAACTTGGACGCTCAGCTTTGCTTCTTCCATAACTATCCTTGTGGTGCAAGTTCCTTAAAGAAGAGCATGAGGTCTGCCCATGCTGGTTTGCACATACACGGCTCATCCGACATATGATCTACTTTAGTCATCCTATGCTGCTTTGAGGTCCAAGGGGTGGGGGAGAGGAAAGAGGCTGAGCAAACTGGGAGTTCTTCCTGGTAAGTTCATATCAAAGATTAGAGTTTGGCTCACAACAGCTGCTATATCAATTATTTGTATTAATAATAATGAGTAACGACTTCAAAAATCATGAGTACCTGCCAACACTACATTGAGCATTATACAATATTCTTAGGTCAAAGTCCTTGTTGGACCTTTTGTAATAGCAATTAAAATAATAATCTTACGTTTGCAAAGCCCTTAACAGATGATGAAGTATTTTCGTGTGGATAAGCTTATGCATGGTGGTTGGTCAAATTTTGTGATGCTTCCTGCTTTTGCCTGTGTTTAAATAGTACTCAGTTCAGGCCTTCTGATGATTTCTTCTTGTTTCAGTTTTATAATTTAAATCGTTATACAAAAATGATAGGCCCAAATCTCATATCTTACTTACTAATAAGATGCAACAAAATAAAAGATGTAGTTAGCTATTAGGAGGCCTTTAAATAAACAGAAAACTATGTGAAGGTCAAGGTTGAGCCAAGGTATGCTTTCATTCCACGTCTCATCCCCTGGAAGTCGACATGATAAAGTCCTGTGGGTCTCGGATTAGAAAAATCCCCAAACATCTTCCATGCATGGCTGGAAGCATAGGCCTCAGTAACCTGGCTCTAATCCAGTGCAATGGGGAATTTCAAAAGCTGGTTCAGATATTTGTAATTTTCCAGTGTTAAGCACACACTTCCTATCCTGGCCGTTCATGGTCTCTGGGAGCAGCCAGCAAGTTGCCTGTGTAGAGGGCCAAAGCTTCTTGATATCTTAAAACCATAAAGTGCTGCGGGATGTTTTTGGATAAAGAGTTCAGGGAGATCATTAATTTTGTAACCACTGTGTTGTCATTAGGACAGTTCTAGACTTAAGATGTTTTATTAGTGTGGTTTGCATTATTAGTTTACTTGGAGAATCATTGTGAATTATTGAGCTGTCATTTCACTAGGGGGAAACCGGTAAACTGGAGGAAATGAAAAAGGCATAGATGTTGCTGCTTGTTGTTTTTGCTTTTTGTTTATACACTTGGGCACTCTCTAAAGTGCTTTGGAAATCTACAGAAAGATCTGTCAATCCAAAAAAAGACTTGCTAGTGCAGAGGACCATCTAAGAAAGCTTCAGGAAGTGGGTCTTTGAGCAGAAAAATAGCAGCGTAAGCAAAAAACAACCTTGTTTGATTGAAATGAAAGATTCATTTCACTGAAGTCTAAAGGCAATGGGTTAAAAAGATAAAAGGAAGAGCCATTTGACTCTGCAGGTGAAGAGTAACTTTTAAAAATTCAGAGCTTACTTCTTTTTTTTTTTTTTTTTTTTTTTTTTACTGAAACAGAGTTTTACTTTGTCGCCTCAATAGAGTGCTGTGACATCATAGTTCACAGCAACCTCAAACTCCTGGGCTCAAGCCTGGATTCTCTTGCCTCAGTCTCCCGAGTAGCTGGGACTATAGGCACTCACCACAACACCTGGCTGTTTTTAGAGATGAGGTCTGGCTCTGGCTCAGGATGGTCTCCAACCTGTGAGCTCAGGCAATCTACCCACCTCTGCCTCTCAAGTGTTAAGATTATAGGCGTGAGCCAGTGCACCTGGCCCTAGAGCTTACTTCTAAGAGAAATCTCCCAAGAAGATGGAGACACATGGTATGTCCTACACAGTCTACCTGGTCCGTTCTGGATACTTGGTGGGTTGTCCATCAGGAGAGGCTGTCCTGCTTGTGGCTAAATACGGTGACTGCAACTGGCCAGAGACCCTTGTTGGGAGAAGAAGGAAGAGCAGCAGCATTTCATTTATATAAGAGATACATCAGTGCTTTTCACTGTGGAAATGTACAAACAAACCTAAATACCTCGACAGTCGACGCGCTCAGCCCCAGCACTCTCCCTGCATCTCGGATGGTCTCTGCTCTTTCGTGGTTTCGGCTCTTTGTAAATGGTACCCCAGTGCACGCATACACTTGCCTGTAGTATGTCCAGTGTCTCCTGTAGCTCTTTCCATATTGCTGTACTCAGACCACTTTTCTTTTCTTTTCTTTTTTTTTTGGTTACAAGATGTCTTTAATGTCATATTATCAGTGACAGAATCGGGACTTACAAGTCTTTTCCCCTTCACACTGTTGATCCCTAAAATATATTTGTTGAATAAATGAGTTAATGAAAGAACAATATATAGTATTCTCATAAACTCATGCTTTTTATTGCTTATTAAAGGAATATTTTATTTTTTATTTTTAAACATTTTTTATTAATATTAAATCATAGCTGTGTACATTAATACGATCATGGGGCACCATACACTGGTTTTATAAACAGTTGGACACATTTTCATCATACTGGTTAACATAGCCTTCCTGGCATTTTTTTAGTTATTGTACTAAGACAATTATATTCTACATTTACTAAGCTTCACATGTACCCTTATAAGATGCACCGCAGGTGTAATTCCACCAATCACCCTCCCTCTGCCAGTTATAACCTAAGAATATGGGTAAGGGGGAGAGGGAGGGAAGAAAAGGGGGAGGATGGGCAGACCACTTTTCTTTTAAACTCCTGTGTTGCATTTCAAAGTATGGCTATGTGCCGTCTGCAATCGTTCTGCTGTAAGTGGGTATTTAGATTTTTCTGATGCTGCCTGTCTGCTAAGAACAGTATTGTGGATTCTGTGTGTTTGCTGTCAGTTATTTTCTGCCTTGGCAGATAAAAGAGAAATGATATTCCAAGAATGTCTAAGGTTGGTCAGCTGGCCAGCAGAATCAAGATTGTGAAACCCACTTTTTGAGCTCTGTGTTTGCACGAGCAAACGTACAAGACTCTTCCTGCTCCCTAGATAGGGATAAGGGCTTAAATACAATGTAGACGGGAATATGTGCAACCAGGTGGGAGGCACTTGTAATTATCCCAGGGAACAGTTATAACAGATTTTTCTGCCTTTCTACTCCTTTCTGTAAGGGTAAGGGAAAAATGACTTTTAACCTGTATTTTAGACTTCAGTGACAACCTTCGTCTATACTTACACTTTCATAACTTCTCAGATTACAATAGATTAATAGAAATAACTATACAAACTTAGCATTTTGGCATCAGTTATGGTAAAGCTTACAACATATTCTTTTAAAATATTTTTTATTACAAATTAATATGAGGGGACAGATGTCTAGGCTACACTGTTTTTAATTCTAAGGTAAAGTTCAAGTTGTAGTTGAGCCCTTCACCCAGGGGGCATGCTGAACACTCTCACCTTGTGAACGTTAGGTGAGATCCTACCAATTGCCCTCGCTCCTTCCCCTTCCCTTCTCCCTTTGATCCCTCTTCCTTGCTAAGAACATATTCTTTATAGTTTAAATGTTGGTATAAACTTCTGATTTAATAACAGTATTGTCTTCTTGTTTTATGACTGAGACATGGCTGATATGTATATATCATCTGAGCTTCCATGAAAGGGGTTGTTAATTTTACTCCTAATATTATTAAAAGAACAAACCCTATTATGAAAAATCATGACTTGATCATAACACCTATGGCAAATGGAAACTGATTAATCAAAATGACCTAGTTAAGGCCAGGCGTGGTGGCTCACACCTTATAATTCTAGTACTGGGCGAGGCCAAGGCAAGAGGATTGAGCTCAGGTGTTCGAGACCATCCTGAGAAAAGCAAGAAACCATCTCTACAAGAAGAAAAAAACAGAAAAATTAGCCTGGTGTGGTGGTGTGCAGCTGTAGTCCCAGCTGTAGTTGCTCAAGAGGCTGAGACAGAAGGATTGTTTGGACCTGGGAGTTTGAGGTTGCTGTGAGCTAGGCTGATACCATGGCATGTTAGCCTGGGTAACAGTAAGACTCTGTCTCAAAAAAAAAAAGAAAAAAAAAAAGACCTTGTTAAAACAATTTTGTTCATGGGTTTTAAACTTTTGTGTTCCTGTTGATCAGAAAGGAAGAATTTATCTAAGGTCAAGAGGAGACTTTTACAGGTGGTATTATTATAGTGACCCATTCGGGGAGGTATTTTATTTAAGGTTCTGAGCATTTTATACCATAAAATAAATATTAAGCCTTTCACAAACAATAAGGTAGGCTTTGCTCTGATGACTTTGGTAACTGATATCATTTGAAATAGATGAGCAAAAAGTACAAGGGGAAATTGCTGAGATAACTCCCCCTCTCCCACAATCCCTAAGAGCACAGTTTATCTTGTCTGGTCTAACTCATTTGGGAATTTCAGACACCTGAAAGAGGGAGTGAATGATTGGTTTTGAATTTTGAACCTCCTACCAGAAATACATTGGACTTTTTTGGGAAATTTGATGATGATGCATGGAGAATTTTCTTATCTAACAAAGATGTGTTTTTTAAGTTTTGTTATGCCATAGATCTTTCTGGAAGAGTCTCATTTAGATTATATCCTGAATAGTCTCCCAATGCTTTTTGAAATCATAACACCTTGGAGAATGCTTGAGTGGCTCCTAAGTAATAAGGGAAACTTTGCTTATTCCTCAGCAAAGAACTATGGCATTTCCAGTTACTCAGGCTGGGGAAACAGAGCAGTCCTCCTGCTCAACTCTGTACTAGGGGCTCAACTCTGTACTAGGCAGACAAATTGGCCTCTTTCGGGTGCTCTTTGATTTGCTCTTCTAGTTTGAGCAAGGACCACATGACTAGGCCTGCTTTACTTTGTGTTTACAAGAAGAAAACAACCAACCAGTTCTCCTTCACTTATTAGGTAATCAATAAATGTTTATGGAGTATTTACTGTGCCCTCTCAATGGCGCCATGCTTTCTTGGGGATGTAAAAATAATTATCAGAAATTTCTGAACTACACCCTCCCCTCCACATACACACACACATATACCATCCTCCTCTCTAGGGCAGGATTTTCCATGTAACTGTGCCTAAAAGTCCCAAGTCAGATGATATTCAGGACTGTGTCTTGCCTTCCCAGAAACACCAGCTCTTCTGAAGATCTGGCCTTGGGATTGCTTGAACTTGACTCTCTGCCCATTCTTCTTGTCTGTGTTCTGGGCTCCTTACATGTCAGCTTTTTGTTTTGTTCCTGAGTCTACTGCTAGCCTCTCCAGACTTCCTGCTTGTTCATCTCTTTGCTTCTGTCTGTTTCAAGTCAGATTCCCAGCTTCACAATTTATGGGGTCTGTCTCTGCCTGGGCCTCAATTTGGTCACCCCAATTATAGTCTTGTGCTCTGGATTCTGCTCTGTTCTCATTAGCTTACAGCTAGTGCTGAGCCATGGTTTATACCTATCACAGCATTAAGCAGATGTATACACATTGGTGAAAAATTATTAGGATCACAGATTGTACTGTTCAGGTTAGCTGTGAAAATACATCTGTGACATCATTGCAGTTATAGCATCATAGTTAGGACCACATTCTAAAATTAGATAACCCTTATTCTGTTTCCTTTGCTCCCCAACTATATAGCTTCAAAGAGGTTATGAACCTTCAGCTTCCTCATATGTATTTATTTCCTCATATGTATTTATTTGTTAATATGACAAATAAATTTTGCAGGGTTGTTGCAAGCTGTATGTATATGCAAGCTGGAAGATGTATATGGTATCATTAGCATATAATAAATGTCCAATAAATGATAGCTATTGCTTTTACATAATTATTGCAGGAATTACAAGGGGTTGGTTGTTAATACTGCGTGCTTTTATAAATTAAAATTGTGTCTCAAGCTTTGGTTAGTCCTAGTTCATTATTTGTTAGGTACCTTCTGTGAGCAAAGGATTGTATTAAAAATTCTCCAGGATGTGAAGAAGAATAGGATATGATTTTCCCTAAAGGAGGTGGCAATCTTTTAGGAGACACATGAAATGATATTATTCTAAGGCCAAATGGGGTGAATGGTATGAGGGAGGTGCCAGGTTAGGGGGGGTCAGAGAGAAAGAGTAGTCTGTTGAGTGATTCTGAAAATCGGGGAGAGCTCCATTAAATAGAAGACATTTGAGCGGACCTTGAAGGATGGTAGTATTTCTGTAGAGAACGAAGGGAACTGTATTAATTTGTGCAGACAGATAAACTAAGAGTAGATTTAGGTGGAAGCAGTCTTTCAGGGTTGTTTAATTTGGGGATCTTTGTAAATATGCAATAGGAGACCACGGGTGGTCTCCAATGTCATAGCCAAGAAGTTTTGACTTTATTCTATGGCAAGTGAAGAGTGTTAAGCAGGGTATTGTTATACTTATCACAGCATTAAGCAGATCTGTACACCTTGGAGAAAAATTATTAGGATCACAGAATGTACTGTCCAGGTTAGCTGTGAAAATACATCTGTGACATCAGTTGTGATCATGTTTAAGGGAGATTGGCTGCATGACAAGGATTGAGGGTAGAATAGAAGTAGAGGGAGTGAGAAGAGGGAAGAAATTATTGCATTTGTCTAGTTGAGAAGAATGATAGGCACTATTAGTATTTAAGACAGAGCACATCTAAGACTCGTTTTAGTGATTGAGGCAAGAGGATTGTTGGAATGTAGAATTAGGAAAGAGGAATTAGATAATTCCATCTAAATGGAACTACCTAGCAGACAGTTGGAAAGCTCCAGTAAGGCAGTGTGGCTTTAGATTTCTTGATGATTTATTTAACTTGTTTTTAAATCCATGAAGGCTAGATTCTTCTTCATACTTCTTTTATTTAGTATTACTTTTTGCATCATACGTCTTAGCATCTAAAACTAGTTCTTGCATTTGGAGGTCTGCCCAGGGGGACAATTACAACAATAATGATCCTGACTTGCCTGTGTGTATGTGCAATTATCATAGCTCAGCCTGTAAGGAATCATGCAATCCTTTAACTTATCTGACCTCAGTTTCCTAACTTGTAAAATATGGTTAATAATAACCACCTTATCTCTCTCATAGGGTGCTTGTGTGTCCAAATTAGAATGTTGTTAAAAGCACAATTAAAGTGCTATATAAATAAAGTAAATCACCCTTATGCTCACCATCAAAGTTCATAGCGGATGTCTTTAGTGTGACTTTTAAACCCTTTCCCCCATTGCTTCCTATAAAATAGGAAATCACCAAATGAGAATCCCCCCTCCCTTTTTTCTGGCATTAGTCTGTGAATCATAGGTTTATTTCTTCTAACGTGACAATTAAAAGCAAAAGAAAGCAAGCCTGACTACATAAACACATCTGTTTCTATTTTTAAACCCAAAGTTGTGTCGCCCAAACCACAAACCCCAAATCAAATTTAGCTCCTTCTGAGTCCATGCCCAGCCCTTGGGCTCTCCCAGAGGTGAACTGCTGGGAAAGTGTCCGGGATCCAAGCCCAGGCTTATTTCAATGGCTTTTTCCTTTCCCCTCCCCACGTCTTCCCTCCAGCACACCTGTTTGCAGAATTCCTTCCTCTCTTGCCCAGGCATTTTGATTCTGGTCACGACCACCTGTTAAGGATGACGCAGATTTAGCCCTACGCACATCCTTGCCTTGTTACTGTCTTCAGGGTCCCAAACTGAGTTGATTCACCCCACAAGACATTATTTTTAGCCTTTATCTCTTAGTGGGTTTGTTTTCTTTCCGCCACCTTTTGACCTGAGAACTGGAAATAAAGTCCGCCTACCATAAAGACGAGAAAGTTGTCAGTCATTTCCTTCCTGCTCACATGAAAGACCAGCCCAGCAGAGTGGGGGGGAAGACGCTGGAAGCTTTAGTTCACTGTGTCCTGAAAATCCCTGCACTTCAGGAGAGAACTTCATCTCCTCTGCGTCCAGAGGAGGAGGCTGCCCGGCCTGGGCAGCTCTTCTCCAAAGGGTCTTGAAGATGCTCAAAGGAAACGCAGTAAAAGAGAATCACATCTCTCTCCTTTTGATCGTGGTTGCTAAAAATCAAACAGCTGGGTAGTCCACCTATTTCCCCTTTTGCTGGGAAATAATTAAAAGAAATTCCCAGGTAAAGAAAGAACTTCTTGCTTTTTACCATAAATCATGTGAAACTATAGTCCAGAAGACCTAGTTTTTACTATGGAATAAAATAGAAGAGATTGCTTTGTAAATTTTGTACACTGCTGGGTGTATTAAAGGGCTTGAAGATTATAGTTTGTTTCCTCCAGTTCTGAAGTAAATAACAGATATGTAATTCAAACAAAATGGAAAAAAAAGGTATAAAGACAATAGCATGAAGGCTTCGCATCCCTTTCAGTACTGAGATCTGTTTTGAGGCTACTATAATTCAACCAAATGCTTATTGATAAACTTTTTTTTTTTTCTGTTATTAACATAACTGGCACTAACTTCTTTGTTCCTTTACCTTAGTGAACTTTTCTACCATTATCGTTCAGATTAAATTCTAAATGTAAAATTAATGTAAATGTATATGCCTCACTCAAGGCATATACATTTAAAGTTTTTAAGTTAAGGTATTGACAAAAATTTCACGTATTTATGGTGCGCAAAATGCTGTTTCGATTTATGCATATTTTGTGAAATGGTTGAATCAAGCTAATTAACATTCTATTACCTCACATACTGACTTGGATTTGTTATGAGAATATTTACAATCTCTTAGCACATTTCAAGTGTACATTAAATTCCTCCAGAAAGACTGTACCAGTCTGTAATTTCTCCAAAAGTGTATGAATATTTCCATTTCCTCAAACTCTGTCTAAGAGAGAGTTTGTTTTGTCTGTCTTCATCATCTTCGTCCCTCGGACCACCCTCTTCATTACTGGGTTAACAACTATCTTTGCATATATTTCTTACCTATTTATATCTGTCTTTATTGAATTGTCTACTTTTGTAGTTTTCCATTTTTCCCCAATAAGGTTGCTATCTTTTACTAAGAATTATTTTTCTATTGGATATTAATTTTTTCTCTTTTATATGTAAATATTTTTTCCAGTCTGCCCATTGTCTTTCAAACTTAGAATATCTTCTTACTGACACATATATTCAAATAAATATATATATATTTCCCCTTTGCTTTGTAAGTGGCTCTGCCTATCCATCTTTTTATGTATGTTTTCTGCTGTGTTTTCTGTTTGTTGGCTTTTTCTGTCACTGGATGTAAGGCTCCGGTCTAGGTCGGTTTTGGAGATAGAACAAGTTAATCCTCCCTTCTGCATCCTATTCACTGGGACTCAGGGAGGCTGAATCACTTGCCCATGTCTGTAAATAGGAACAATGATGCCTATTTCATTACTGATGTCTGCTCAGTAGGAGAATGGGCCTCCAGCTCAGAGGCTTAGCACTGGGCTTTCCAAGAAACAGGGGAAGGGTGCTATTTTCCTTATCCCTTTTTCTCCCTGTGTCTGAGTTGATTTAGTTCTTTTAAAAAGAATGAAGTATTGAAGTGTCTTTTACTATCTTGCTTCTGACTGACAATGGGAAGTGGTGCTCAGCATGTCTCTGGATACCAAGGGACCATCCATCTCTTTTCAGCTTTAGCATCTTTGTTTCTTTTTTGAGAAAAAAGTAGATAATTTCTATTCTTTTGTTTTTATTGAGTGATACATTTTTGAAAGAATAATAAATCTTATTATTCATTATTCAAAAATGAAACCCTCTTCAATGATAAACAAAAAGATTGAATATAGGGGTGGCGCCTCTGGCTCAAAAGAGTAGGGCACTGGCCCTACATGCCGGAGATGGTGGGTTCAAACCCAGCCCTGGCCAAAACTGCAAACAAACAAACAAAAAAAGATTGAATATAGAGGCTTTCGTGAATGTCTAAAACAAGATGATAGAGGAAGCAGAGATGCTATAAGGGGATTCTTAGGAAAAGTTTCATTGTGGCTCCTTCTAGAGCAGCGATTCTCAACCTGTGGGTCACAACCCACAGGAACTGTATTAAAGGGCTGCGGCATTGGGAAGGTTGAGAACCACTGCTCTAGAAGAAACCTCTTTGAGAACTTTCTACCACTCTATCTTTTCTAGGAGTACCTTAATGCTAATGAAAAGTATGCTTAGTCATTTAAAAAAAATAAAGACTTTCTGCAGCAACAGCCAAATTTGTTAACAAGGCCAAAGCTCTAGCTGTGTATTGTATAGATAGAATGAAATGTAAAAAGACAGTCTGTTAGAGAGACTTCGTTTCACCATCCAACCTCTAACTATGCATTTCCATTCTCTCCAAGAAATAATAAAGTAACAACTTCTATCTCTTTACTAAGAAAGTCAATTTCCAGGGAAGTTCACTTTCTCCACCCAGGGCATGGTTTGAAGCCCTCCACAGTTACGTCTGTGTGCACAAAGTGATGGAGGGAATTAGCCAGTCAACAAGGTGACCCAAGAAAGAGGAGCTCACCTTTGCTTTACTTACCAGAACATCTAAGATCTACATGGTTCTTTCAGCCTGAATTATGCAGAGTTATTGAATCACTTACAAATCATTTTGTATGTGTAGGCACAGTCTATTTTAAAGCTCTGTTCTTTATATCTATTATCATTCTTTATACTCATTATCAGACAAGCTAATGTATGAACTATTATGCTTTATAAAGTAACTACTGTTTCTAATTCCTTAATAATCCGTCCCCTGATCCTCAAATAATAGAATTTAAATTTTGCAGACTTATTTGAAACCATCACTGTGGTGGGATTAAGGATAAATTAAGGTATTCCAGAGACGGGATGGGTATGGTTTTAAAAGACTATAGTACAAATAATAGTAATATTAATAATAATGATAATAATAATGATAAATGGCATAAATTAATTATTAATAAAAATAATGGTCAGATAGGATTTGAGTACCTAGTATGATTGGTTGATTGATTCATTCAAGAAATATCTATCAAGTTGCTACTTTGTGTTAGACGATGTATTTGTGCTGAGGATAGAGTTGGAAGCTGATTAGATCTTTGCACACACAGAGCCAGTTATCCCATAACTGATGGAGGAAACAGATATACAATAAAGGAATGTAGACATAAGATGATTTTAGATAGTGATAAGGGTGTAAATAAAATGAGAAGGTGTAAGAGATTGTATTATGGAAAGGAAGGTGGTAGGGGATCTGCAAGACATAGATTGGGCAGGTGACAATTGTGCTGGGATCTGAGTGCTGAAAGCATGTAAAGGGCTGAAGAAGAGTTTCCATGCAGAGGAAGCAGCTAGAACAAACAAGGCCTAGAGGCAGGAATGAGCTTCCTGGCTGAATGCACCATGGTTAATTTTAGGTGTCAACTTGGTTAGACCACAATACTCAGATGTTTGGCCAAACACTAATATAGAAATTGGTGTGAAGGGATTTTTTAAAAGATTATATTACATGTAAATTAATGGGCTTTGAGTCATGGAATTACCCTTCGTAATGTGGGTGGACCTCATTCAATCAATTGAAGGCCTTAAGAGAAAAAAGACTGATGTCCTCCCTGGAGGAGGAAATTCTTCCTCTAGACCAACTTGGGACTTGAACTGCAGCACCAGCACTTCCCGGGGGCTCCAGTTTGCTGGTCTACCCTGCAAATGTTGGACTTGGAAGCCTCCACAAGCATGTGAGCCAGTTTCTTAAACTAGATCTATTTGTTCTGTTTCTCTGGAGAACTTTGCATAATAAACTACACGAATAATAGATAGTAAGGGGGAAAAACTACAATGGCAAAAGTTAAGATGAGAAGAAACAGGTGGTGTTGGTACATGTTGAAAGACAGGACTAGTCACAGGACTCATGAATTGGACATATGAAGTGTGGACAGGATACAACGCAAGGGCACTGTGCAGAAAAAGGTCCGTGCAAAGGGCATTGTGCAAGGGCCTCTGTACATCACTCCTCACTTTCACATAGTCATTTCCATGTTATATAGGATGGAAGCAATACCCCCAAAGAGTTACATAACTCACCAAAATCACAATTCTACTACTTCTGTAGATTTTCTAAGGATCATTTGAAACCACACAGCATACGGATATTTTTCAATTGGTTTTGATTTCATGGTGTGAAGGGAGAGTTATGGGAAAGGATGGGTTGTTGCAGGAGTTTAATATCCTCTCGGTCAGTTCCTCCTGCAAGTATCAACACAACTTCATCTTGTTTTTCTCACTTTTCTTGTTTTTCTCACTTTTCTTTACACCTTTATCAGTCATTGCACTCTTTGCTTAATTCTATGTACGTTGTTACTCAGTTTCAATCTATTGTTCAGCACACATGTGGGTTATCAGAAGGTTTTCAGAGTCACAATGATATTGATGATATCCTTGAGGGAACAGAAATAAGAATATGCTTGATCAGTTTCATGTGACATGACATGCATTAAATATTACATTGTTTAGTACTTTCATAATATCCTCTGCAATCCATACTGTTATTCCCATATTGCAGGAGATCAACCAAACGACGAGAACAGGGCATAAATAGAAGAAATGCTAGAATATTCTCTGTCATTTCATGTGATCAGTGTTTCTTTATTTTTTTCTACTTTTTCCAGTATTTGTCTCTTTTGGTTGTTTAATACAACAACCTTTCCCATTTGCCACACTAAATATATATTAAAAACACATTCCAATTAATAACTCCCTGATGGCATAAGATATCATTCCAGTTTCTGTGTGTGTGTGTGTGTGTGTGTGGGGCGGGGGTGTGTGCATACGCACCAGGGCTCTACAAATCCTAATGAAAGTGAAACTTTTATTTGTAATGGTTTAACATGTAATACCATTTTCTCCCCTAGAGATGTAATTCATATACCATGCGTGCATTTGAGTTTTAAGACAAAGCTTGTTTTCTCTACCCCCTTTTCTTTCAATATAACGTCAGTTCTAATAAGGGTTGACCTTTCAGTTAACCTAATTTTTTTCAGTAATGACATTCTATCATTTTTGCATCTTTGAGAAAACAATATCCCCAAGATTTTTTTCTTATGGTCTCCCCTGTATATAGTGGGCAATGTGTTTGGCAATCATTCTATAACCCTAGTGTTTACCTCCTTAGCATATAGTTTTACGGAGGACTTTCAGATAAGGAAGAGAAACATTCAAATCTTCATGAGCTTGTTTGCAGCTTTCAGATACAGGATATTGTTTAAAATAGACTTTTAATTTCACTTATGCTGAGTTCTGATAACGTTGTAGGTGACCTCGGCGTGCACGCGAAGCGCGGACCAAGAAACTTGTTTTTCTTCCGGCTTTCAGACGTCATAATGTTTCCTTTCACACCTTGGAATGTCAAAAATTTATTAACTTCTTTCTCCCTGAGATGTTTGTCTCTTGCAATATTATTATGGTGACAGCGATATTTTGTTTACTTGTTGCTGGGTAGTTTTCCAAACTCGGTTGCAATAGAAATAAAAAGCCAAGCAAATTTCCCTCTCTTTCTTACTCATCAACAAGAACAACAAAATCAACTCTTGCGATCATTTCTGTCACAATGGAACTGTTGCATGAACCTTCTCATAGGCTAGAGATTTAATATCAAAATGCATTGTGGCATTTGTAGGATTGGCCTTAGGTTTAGAACAGGAACGTGATTGCCCTAAAAACTTGGTTGAGTAGCTGTGTCATGGAGAAGCTTTGGTGTGTATCCAATTCCATTCTTCATTAAATAACAGTCTTGATAGAAGATTATGATTTTTTTTTTAATTAAACAAAAGCCAGAAGAGATTTGGTGGCAGAGCTATTTAGTGCTCGTGTATCAGGGCTTCCCTGCCTTCATTTCCCAGTTTTGCTTGCAGTTAAGTTGGAGCTGATGACCAGTTTTGGCAAATGCGATGTGTGCAGAAATGGTGTCTACTCTTTTCATACCTGGCCTAATACATTCCTGGTGACTGTTCAGTTGTCCTCTCTTGTACTGCAGAGACTCTGGGAGCTGAGAGGGTGAAATAGGGGCATCATAAGATGGGAGGGACTCAAGAGAGGATTTTCCAGGAGAAAATTCTGCATTGGACTTAACATGAGTGAAAATTGAATTTTTGCCATGTACAGATCACCCAATATTTGGGGTTTTTCTTGTTACCTCACCAGAGCATAGGTTAACCTATTACACTTTTCAAATTTGTTTAATAGCAGAACAATTGTCCAAGTATGTAACATGGTTCCAAGCATTGCTTTGGAAATCGTCCTGGACATGAAGGTTTTATTTTCACAATGGCATTATTCTTAGCCCAGTCATTCCTACGTATATCTGGAAAAGCTTTTGTTGCATGTTTGGCAGCTCTTTGTGTTATGCAAAATATTCCTGTGGATTCTGAAATGCCCAGACAAACCCAACAATGTGGGAGTTGAGAAGCAGAAAACAGAAGCAATTTCCCTTCTGAGTTATGCACTTTGCACACCATGCATGGGCAGGAGGAACAATTATGAGAATTGTGCTTTAGGTAAGGTATCATTTAAAATTATGGCTTGTAAGGAAGTGGGAATCAGTATAGTTCAAGTTGGTTTGGGGGGAGTGGCTCTGAAGGAGGAAATTTTGTCCCCATCACCTCTCCTAGATGTTATTTTTGTGTCTTTCTGCTTCCTGACAGCCACAGTCCTACCCTCAGACCATCCTCTGGGTCTATGTGACACTCCACTTGGGCTTCCCCCATCATCCATTTTCTTGACTTCTTCATTAAATGTAGCTATCCTGGGTGTCATTCCTTCAGTGAATACCTAATAAAATGATCAACTAGTAAATTCATCCACTTACTTTGTTTACAGACATGAACTGAAAACCTTCAATATGCCTGGTGGTCTGTGTGGTGGATTACAGCTCCAAGCAAGTACACTATCCCATGAATATTTGTTTCTTTTTTCCTTTTAACTTTTATTTTTCAAAGTATTCCAGACTTAAGGAAAATTTGTCCCCCAAATCATAAGAGTTGTCATGTTTCCTTCACCACATCCTCAAATATTAAAATTTTATCATATTTATTTATCACCTGTCTTCTTTTTCTTTCTCTGCACTTTTTGGAAGTAGATTGCAGACATAATATCCTTTACCCTGAAATGCTTAAGCACGTGTTTCCTAAAAATAAATGTCCTCTTATATAACCACAGAAAAATTAGGAAATTAATGTTGATCCAGCAGTTGATGAATGTGGCTTTCCATCTTTGTAAATACAGTTTTGTTGGCATACAGCCATGTTTATTTGTTTATGGATTACCTATGGTTGCTCTTTCCCTATAAAGGCAGAATCAAATAATTGTAACAGAGACTGTGTGGCTTGCACAACTCAAAATATTTACTATCTGATCTTCTCCAGAAAATATTTGTGACCCCTGATATAATTGATAGAGCTTGTCAAATTTCATCAATTGTTCATAATGTCTTTCATTGCAAAAGAAAACAGAATTTTCATTTGGTACCCTATCCAGGATTATACATTATTTTTAATTGTTATATCCTTTACTATAAAGTAGTTCTTTAATCTTTCTTTAGTGTTCACAGCCTTTTTTTTTTTTTTTTTTGAGACAGAGTCTCATTTTCATCCTTGGTAGAGTGCTGTGGTGTCATAGCTCACAGCAACCTCAAACTCTTGGGCTCAAGTAATTCTCTTACCTTAGCCTCCCAACTAGCTTGGACTATAGGCACATAACATAATACCTGGCTATTTTTAGAGACAGGCTCTTGCTCTTGCTTAAGCTGGTCTTGAACCTCTGAGCTCAGGCAATCCACCTACCTCAGCCTCCTAAAGTGCTAGGATTATAAGCGTGAGCCACTGCGCCTGGCCTTGATGTTTTTGATAAATACAACCTATTTATTCTGTAGCCTAATCATTCCTCTTGATTATATTTGTGTTATATATTTTTTTTTTTGTAAGAATATCCAGATGTGATGTTGCATCTTTGTCACACAATCTCACAGGAGGCACATGATGTCTATTTTTCTCATTATTGATGGTATTCATTTTGGTCCCTTTAATTAAGGTGGTATCTGACAGATTTTCTCCACTGTAAAATTACTTTTTCCTTTTGAGCTTAATAAGTATCTCTTAGAAAAATATTTTGAATCTATATTTCTTTTTAAAAAAATTCAAAATATTAAGGGGGTACAAATGTTTTAGGTTATATAAATCATTTTTGTAATGCTTGAGTCTTGGTTATAGGAGAGCTCATTACCCAAATAGTTGTTGGGGTTCTCAGCGGACACCAACTTGGGTCAGGAGTTGACAGCAGAAATGATTTGGGGGAAATATCACAAGCCCTTACACAAAGGCTTACATTGACTCACATGCCATGCGACAGGTTAAGTTAATGCAGCGACTTTTTGACTTCTCAGAAACCTTTTATTGATCTCTAACACAAAGCATATATGCAAAAATGTAAAGGTACCAAAATTCTAGTAGGATCAGAAGAATCCTGAGTCCCCAGGATGATTGGGTAAAGAGGAAATGATAGGAACATAGGGTAGTGAGTTGTTTGGAATGTAGTGTATTGAGTTATCAATAACGCTGATAACACATTTAGAAAAAGGGGAAAACAAGTTTCATTCCTGCAGAGAAAGCAAGTCAGTTTCCCTAATCTAACCACCGATCAGGAGATCAAAGGATTTAGCCCAATCCTCTTGCTGATTCTGGGCTTCAGCAACTTTGCCCTGTTGGGTGCCTCTGGGCTCCTTTCATCTTTGGAGGTCTTGATGAGCCCTCAGGGATGGCATGTCTGCTGTGCTTTCTGCTGGATTGAGGTGGGGCTCCTCATTGAGAAATCAATCTATCTACCTCCCACATATAGTATAGTGTTCATTGTACTCATTAGGTAGGTTTTTGCCCCTCTCCCTCTGCTCCTTTTCCTGGTTGATTTCCATTGAATTTACGTTCCTTTGTGCACCCATGTGCATCCATTAGTTCCTATTTAATAGTGAGTATATGTGGTGTTTCTTTTTTCATTCATGAGAAAACACATATACTTGAATATTAATTGCAGCTCAATTCACAGTGGAGAAGTCATGGAATCAACCCAGTGCCCATCAAGTCCTGAGTGGATTAATAAAATGTGGTATTTGTATACTGTGGAGTACTACTCAGCCCTAAAAAGATGTATTGATATCTCATGTATCTTTTAAAAAAAAATCAAATGTTAACCTGTTAGTTTTAGCATCTGTTGATAATTGATCTCTAAAAAACTTACTTACCACTACGGTGGTTGCTAAAAGTGAACTTTAAAATTCCTTTGTTCCTCTACATAGTTATTAACTTGAAATATATTGTTGGCAGATTTTCTTTCTGTCTTTCTGTCTTTATTTCTTTTTCTGTTCATCTTTCTACAAGCTCATAGATATTTTACTTTTATTTTGTGGTTATATATAATCTATAGCTATCACTGTTTATTTTGATGCTCAAAATGTTCCAGGGCAATTTGGAAAGTAACTTAAACTACTTGTGGGCAAATACTACATTTCAAACATTTCTGTGTAGCCATTGCCTGGCACAGTGCCTGGAAATGTTAGGCACTCGATAAATATTTTTTGAACGTAGGTCCAAACTCAGATGAATAGACACTGGTTTAGACAATGTGTTAGGCATATTTTAGAGTACAACTTCAGTATCTTTCAATTTATACAGCCAGCTTTAGTGGAAACCATGATAACTTTCTTTCTAAGAATAGTAAGGCTCACTTGACTTTTTAAAATTAAATTTATTTTTCTTCTCATGTACTTACTTTTGAGATTTGAAAATCTCCTTATCACAAACACAGGGCTTTCCCTAGTCATACTGCAGTTCTGGTTTAGTAGGAAGTGTTCTGAATTCTCTTGTGGTCTGGAAACTTCTGAGTTGTATGCAAGTCCTGGAAAGTGATTATCCTTGGAGATTCAGGAAAGGTTTTCACCTGATTTTAGAAAAATGGATTCAGAGTAAAAGAAGTTCCATGTATTTTCCAAGTGTCTATTTTCCGAAATCTATAAAAACCAATCACAATAGCCATTCTAAGAAAACATGTTCTTTTATCCAACCCCACCGTTTTTCTGCCCCATTCCCCCCCCCCCCCCCCAATTTACCAACAAGGGGAAAATGACTGATTGTGTTTTGCATTTGCTGTTATGACTACCATTTGGTATTTGCCCTTGAAATCAGTAAAGCAGCTGGGGTAGAATGGGCCGATTTGGGAACTCTAATAGTGTTGCTTGAGGCCGTATTGGCTTGGACGGATGCCACGAGTAGCAAAAAGGAAATAGCTGAGACAGGCTTAGAGGAAGTATAACAAGTGATGTTTTCCCTATTTCTAAGTCAAGTCTTTGCTTTTACGGTCAATAACTGCTAACTCAGAGGATACAACCTGAGTAGTTCATTTCCTTAAGTAAAAAGCTTACACAGGCCTGCTGCTTGTTTGTTGGCAAGCATCAAAGTGTCTAACAGGGCTTCTGTGGGACTTCCAGAATGTCGGTGTTTGTACCTCTTTTATCTTCTGCTCATCTCCCCAATGTGGGAGCTGAAAACGGACAGAGAATTATCTTCCGTCTGGCTCTATGGCATGGCAGAGAGGAATCGGGAGGTTTACATACAAAATTAAGCAACCTTCATTTTTGATCAACACATGAATTGTACTGGGTTTTTGGAGTAAATTGGTCCATCGTGTCTCAGTTTTGAAGATTAAATTATCCAAGAAGGTAACAATGTTTTCCCTTTGAAGAAGGGGGTCAAAAAGATATTCACTCTGTTTATTGAGCTGACCCAAATTATTCTTGGGAGCAACAAGATCATCAGACATGTGCAAAGTGATTTAGATGTCATTGTGTAGGGTGTCAGGCCTCCATTGCTTTTCCAAGAGGGTTAGACATTATACTTTAAGAGGTATCTATAGCTATGACCATCAGAACTCCCTTTAGCATCTCAGTTGCTCACACTCTGCAATATATATTTTATTCCTTCTGAGTTCTCCTTCAGAAAGAAGTCCATCTCTTCTCTGTGGCCTGTTGCTAACCAGATAAGTGGTTACACAGGATTGTGACGAACTTTGATATTCATGGGAACTGCAACCCAGGTGGGAGATAACCTTTGACAGGCCCTCTCCTATTCTCCAGCAGCCAGTTTACAAAGGAGCAGCAGGAAGCTGCTTCCAGAAGGCTGAGCACTGAGGAGGAGACGATAACAGCGGGAGAAGCACCTGGTAACAGCGGCACTTCATCCAGGAAGAAAACAGGATCTAAAACATAAACAACATCCTTACAACCCAAGCGAGTGCCCGGTTCACTCCTGAGTCTGCGCGACTGTTTTCTTCCAAGAGTCTCATGAGAATCTTTATTGAAACAGGAAGATGGTCACCAGATGAAGCCAAGTTTCAAGCTTTCCGGTGGACATCATCAAAAGGATTTGGTGTTGTTGATCTTTTATTTTTAAGCACGTTAGTGTGACTGACAATGCTGTTCTCTACAATGTTGAACTTGTTTTTGGCTGAATAAAAACTTAGACACCTCCTCAGCACTGATACTATTTTAAGGGGAATGATGTAAATGGGAACCAAACTAAAAGAATAGAGAGTTTTGATGATCTCGTCTTTCTAAAATCATTTTCCAAAGAAGATATTATCTGTATTGAAGATGCTATCTAGCAGCACAAGATGCCATTTACTGTGTTCACCATTCCAGGCATTGTGCAAAGTGCTTCATGAGTATTATGTTATTGAATAGACAGGAAAACTTACGCACAGGGAGGTAAGGTAGCTCTCCCAGCGTCTCACAGCCTGTAAGTGATGGATCCATGATGGAGGCCCAGGCAGTGTGGCACAGAGCTAGCTCACTTGTCCTTTAATCTCTTAGCCTATCTGTACTGTCCTTACTTTTTAATAGCATTGTATACAATCTATACTCTTTCTTAAAGACCCTGTGATTGGTTAATTAAAAGTCACGATCAGCATGCTAATTTTTGCCCAAATTATTAATGTCTCTTTAATTCAAAATGCCAATTACTTTTCACACCAAAATCTATTTTCTTAAATTGGCACTCAGTGCTACTAGGGAGTTGCTTAAGGGTCAAGCCTAAAACCATTTTGCTATAAATTATCAAGAAAAATAATGTTTCTACTTTAGAATTTCTCTCTAGTCTCTTCACTTATGACAAGAGAAAGAAAGTGGGCAGGAGACAAGGTGAGAAGGTAAAAGTGAAAATTAAATGCATCATTCTTGCCTCTGAGTAGGCATAATTCTCATGAGTTTTGCAAGGAACAACAAAGTGGGCATCCAGGCTGGTTTCTACAAGTATTATTCAGAGCAGAACCCTCCTTACAGCTTTAGCTATTTCTCTATTTGGATTGCGACTGATACTTCTGGGAAGATATGACATCTCTAACAATTGAGGCTCTCAGAAATAGATTTATCTGGTCATTTTGAAAATGTATCCACCCACCTGAGCTAACTAAAAAAGTTGCTATTTCAACAAACAGCACAATATACTAAAAAGAAATTAGAGAGAATAGCTCAAGGGTTTTGTCATAGTTACATCTTCATGTTATTAATGTATTCATTTATGTAGCAAATATTTATTGAGCGTATGCTAAGTATCAGGAACTACTCTGGGGATGAACACAGCAGTGAACAAACATAAAGCATTCTGTCCATCTTAGAGCAATGATTTTCATCCAGTCTGCCCTGAGAGGATCTTAGGTGTGCCGCAAAAAATTTTCAAGGTCACTAATTAAATTATTTTCATAAGAAGTTCAAAGCACAGTAAATACATTCTTTTTTAAAATTCTTTTTCTTGACCAATACAATTTAAGTGTGCCACCGAGTTTAGCTATAGGTTCAAGTGTGCTGTGAGATTAAAAAATGGTTGAAAAACACTCTCCTGTTATTAAATTGTGTATCTGTTATTAATACTCAGTAACAGTAGATTAAAAAAATGATATAACATGATCATAGTAAGAATATATTAGCTTTGTAAAATTGTAACAGTCATTATCAGAGTGCCAGGCACTTTACATGTATTAACTCCTTAATTCCTACCAAAAACTTATGTAGATCTTAATCTGCAAAAATGAACAGTTTCATGATTCTACCAGATGTAATTATTATTCCCACTTTAAAGATGAAGAGAAAGAAAAATCCCCCCAAATGGATAGATTTCCTCAACTTTGTACAGATAAATGTGTTGGAGCTCGGAGTCAAACCCAGGTCCCTCTGAGGTGTATATACTGGGCCACCATGCTGTACTGTGTGGGAAGGGCAGAGCTTAAAATTAAACATGTGCAGATGAATAGCATATTGGTTTAAAAAAAATTGGCAACTGTTAATATAATCACTGTGGTGTGAATACAATATGGCCGTCTCCCATTGGCTTAATTTTATTTTCATCATCATCTTTAGATAACAATGGCATTTTGACCTTGTAATGATTTCCAGGTGCCAAGATAAGGCCTGGAGAAAGAGCTTCCTTTCATACTTAACTCAAGGAATGATTTATCCTTCTCCCTACAGTAAGGAATGATTCTAAGTACTCTGTGTTCAGCAAATGTTGAATTGACATAGATTGCTGGCTACATTTTGCAAAGTTTTCTTGACTTTCTCCAAGGCACGTCAGCAAGTTCATTCCATCTAGAAATGGTTCCTTGTGACTCTTTTACGTAGAGTGTGACTGATCCTTGCAAAAAGTTAAAGAGCCTTAGTTTCCTACAGGAAATCTGTGACTGAATCCAGGAGCTAGAGCGGAAACATTAAGTGTATCGTGAGAGAAAAGGAAAGCAAAGTGCTAAAGTTGTTGCTCTGAACAAAGGATATTGGAGCATCCTGCAAAAAACTTCCTGTTTAGCCAGTAGGATAGAAAACAAGATGAAAAACACTCAACTTCAATGACTATTGTGTAAATATATTTTTATACTTTCATTATCTCGGGCAGAACTTACTCATAAGAACGCACGGTTTCCCAAGGGGGAGGGTCAGTAACTGAGTCACATCCAGCCCCCCATCTTCCTTGTTTTGGAGGCCACACCAGATCCTGTGGTGTTTCTGTAGGCTATCCCTTGGCCTGCATTACAGCCTAGGCTGGACTTCCCCTCCCACCCCCACTGAATGCACTTCCTTCGCTTCATATTAAACCCCCTCTAAGATGGATTCAGAGAATGCATCTCAAACATTCTGCTTTCAAACATCCTGCCTCCTCTGGGGTCAGGTTATGGAAACCAGTGGTTCTGTAAAGAGCAAGAAACACTGATTTTAAATGATGGTAAGCTGCTGTTTATGCTTTTCATTCACATGCTAGAATAAGATCAAATTCAAAAGAAAAATTGGAGTATTGAATCCTTCTATTGAAAATTGAGCATTTAATGCTGAGTGCGGTGGCTCACGCTTACAATCCTAGCACTGTGGGAGACCAAGGCAGGTGGACTGCCTGTGTTCAGGAGTTCAAGACCAATCTGAGCATGACTGAGACCTCCCATCTCTAACAATAGCCAGATGTTGTGGCGAACCCCTGAACTCCTAGCTACTGGGGAGGCTGAAGCCAGAGGATCACTTAAGCCCAAGAGTTTGAAGTTACTGTGAGCTAGGATGCCAGGACACTCTACCAAGGGTGACAAATGAGACTCTGTCTCAAAAAATAAATAAATAAAAATTGAGCATTTAAGAAAATTTCAGCTACTCCACCAAGCACATCCCAAATGATGTTACGTTGTTTGATGCTATATTATACATTAACGTGTGATATTATAACAAGAATTGACTCTGAATGAAGATCTTCTCAATTGTTTTGAAACTTATCTGACTACATTGCTTCATATGAAATGAGGTAGAAATGGTTTAAGTGGGAAAAAATGAAAAGCTAATTCCCCCTTTTAAATGTTAGCTATTTAGATTTCTCAGTGCATCTGTATAACGGGTGTGAATGGGCTGTTTAGCCAACTTCCTTAAGATGTCCTTCATCTTCACCTCTTCCTTCCTTTCTACCCCCAAAATGACCCCATAAGTCATTCTTTTTTGCACCATTTTTCCTGAAATTTTATGATTAAAAACCACTAGCAACAAATAGGTAGTTAAGGATAGAGAAATACCTGCCATGTAAGTCTGTAAAGATGAAAAACATAATTAGTGATATGTCCAACAACCTGTTCTTTCTGTTTCTTCTTTCAAACACCAAAGATCTGAGCATAAACCAGCTTTCCAGACAGTGTTCTGGTGGAGCTACTTTCATAAAATAACATTTGTTTTCAAAGGCTCTGGTTCTCCTCTACATAGAGTTTTATCTATTTCTTTTAGCTTTTAAGAATGCAGTCATGACTAATAATAATAGTAAGAATAACAATAACATCCTACCTTTGCTCTGATTTTCATTGTATTGTTTTGACCTCATGTTCACATGAGGTTGTTAGTGTATTTACTGTTAGTCCATGCAAGGTTCCTCTTCTCTACTCATATTTATGCTATTTAATTATTTTCTTCATCTTCTTTCTATCCCCAGTTCATAAACTCTTCACCAGCATAGGCACCTTTAATGATTATATCAGGGTAAATCCTCCCAACCCATTTTCCATGATTGTATTATTTTTTAACATTTATTTTTAATTTTTTTGTTTTTATTAAATCATAACTGTGTACATTGATGCATTTATGGGGTTCAGTGTACTGATTTGATATACAATGTGAAATGCTTACATTGCTCTGATTAACACATCCATCACAATTACACTCTTTTCTTAATAGTTTTGAAATGTACCATTACATCATGCACATTAGGTGAGGTTCCTCCCTACTCCCCCCTTCCCTCTCCCCTCCCCTCTCTCTCCTCTTCCCTTCTACTTTCTGGACTATAGTTATGTTTTGCCATTCATATGAGTGTGTAGGTGATTATGTATTGATTTAATAATAGTATTGAGTACATTGGATACTTCCCCCCCCCATTCTTGAGATGCCTTACTAAGAAGAATATGTTCCAGCTCCATCCAGGTAAACATAAAAGATGTGAAGTCTCCATCTTTTTTTATGGCTACATGGTATTCCATGGTGTACATATACCACAATTTCTTAATTTATTCATGGGTCAATGGGCACTTGGACTGTTTCCATGTCTTGGCAATTATGAATTGGGCTGCAATAAACTTGAATCTGTCTAACTATGTATCTATTCAAAATAGATTACTATTATTTTTTAATAATAGTAATAGTTACTTTTGCTGTGTCCTCTACCTGGAATATTCTGCCTTCAGATACCTGGAAAAGATTTCTCCTTCACTTTATTTAGGTCTTTAGACAAGTGTCATCTCCTCAGTGAGACTTCTCTGAACACTGTATTTAAAATTATAACACTTCTTGCCCGACATTATTGTTATTATTATTTTTGTGAAGGAGTCCTGGGCCGGTTTCGAAACCACTATCCCTGGTACATGAGGCCAATACTCTAACCACTGAGCTACAGGCAACCAACCTAGCCTGGAATTCTTATTTCTTTTCCAGCTGACTAGCACTTATCATCATTCAACATTGCCACCCATTATACTTATTTGTCTTGTGTCTTACTTGTACTGCCTTTAATTAAATTATCATGGTAGAAATTTTACCTGTTTTTGTTGTTGTTGTTTGCTTTCATGTTGGCTGTGTTCTCAGTGCTCTCACAGTGTCTAGTACATGACTAGTTCTCAGCCAATACTTGTTAAAGGCATGAATGAAGATCCCCAGCAAGTGATATCATTGGGCTTTCTGTTTTTGCCTACTGGGTGAAAGATGGTTTGTATCATTTTAATTTGCATCCTTACAATATCTTTTGAGGGTGAGCATTTCTTCATACTTTTCCTACCTATTTGGATTTTCTATTTATTCAAATCTTTTGCCTACTGAGTTTCTTATGTTTTTTCATTGCTGACATCTAAGAATTACTTTAGAAACTTAGCCATTCTTTCTCAGTTTTAGCTATTGCAAATGTCTCTAAATTTTTTTGTGAATGCTAACCTTCACTCAACAAAAAACATTTATTTAGATGCAGCTACATCTATCTATACGTGTAAAAGGCCAAATTGAATTATGTAATTCCCCTGTGGAAAATCCTGCAATGAGTCTTAAGATAAAGATGAAACTTCTTAACATGATACAGAAGATCCTCCAAAGTCTACCCTTCCCTCATCTCTTTCTACTCTCCCTCCTGTTCTTTGCTGTCATGTGATCTTATCATTTATCTCCTAAGCTGGGACACATCTGCGATAAAGAGAGGTCCCACGATGATTAGGCCCCAGAAGACGGACTGACCGACCGTCTGACTGACCTTTAGTCACCCTAGCTACATGTAACTTCTTTTGGTTTCTTTGAACTTGACAAGTATTTCCAGGCCCTTGCTCCATGTATTTCCCTCTGTCTTCAACATCCCTTCTCACTTGCTCAACTTTTATTGGACAGCTCCCTGCTGCCCTGACTTTATTTTTTAGGTGTAAGAGCCACACCAATTCCCAGAGAGGCTCTTTCTTGGCATGACAACACACTCTCAAAAGTTTTATTTCTTTTGCTTTCCTCATACTCATTATACTTAGTGGCTAGTATCCCTGTTCAACTGTAAGCTCCAAGAAGATAAGACCTAGTTTGCTGGAATGACCACTTTATCCACAGGGCCTAACAGATGACCGGCACGACATCAGTGCTCTCTTCAAGCTTGTTTATTGATGCAAGCTCAAAATTGTCTCCATGGTGCCTCTAATCAGGTAGATGTTGCTATCCCCAATTTTTTAGGTTAGGGAATAGAGGCACATAGAGGTTGTACCAAACCACCACCCAGCTAGTAGGTAGTAGGGATAATATTAAGACTTAAACAGGAATTCAGACCTCACATTCTTATCCCCTGTGCATCTTGCCTCTATAACTGGCTTCTCTTTTACAAAATATACATCAGGCAACCTCATTGACCACTCTTTGGTGTATAAATCTCAACAGTTTTGCTAAAAAACATTAATTTGAATATGTATTTCAAATACTAAAAATAGTCAGAGCCTTTGATACAATAACTCCATTTCCAGAGTTCTATATTACAGAGATAAGTAAAATATGAAAGAAAAACACTGTATGCACAAACATATGTGCTATAAAATAATTTCCATAAGCAGAATTGTAATAGCTTGAAAGTTTAATAGGAATGTAATAATTAAAGCATGAAATCCCTGGATGAAGAGACCATAAAAATATGGAAATAAAAAATATCGTTTTAAATATACTTAAAATATTAATGCATGCATACTTATACATTTACATCCATATTTTTATAAATGGACACATACCTACATACACACATATGCATGGAGCACTGGCTAAATAATTCCAGGACTCCATGCAAAATGAAAATTTGAGAACCTTTGTTCAAAAATTTTTAAGAATTTCAATATGGTGACAGGGAAGCATTGATCCAGGAATGAGGTACTTCTGTTTATGGGCCTGTATGGCAGCATAAGTAGTACATTCATGAAGCCAGCCCTGCATGAGTATGTTGATGACAAAAATAACTACAAGAAAATATGTTTAGATATTTCTAGTAGTTACCATGTTTTTTGTTTGCTTGTTTTTTTTTAGAGGTAGAGTCTTACTCTATCACCTGGGCTAGACTGCTGCAGCCTCAGCCTAACTCACAGGAACCTCAAACTCCTAGGCTCAAGCAATCTTCCTGCTTCAGCCTCCAAAGTGGCTGGGACTACAGGAACCCAGCACAATGCCCAGATAATTTTTCTATTTTCAGTAGAGACAGAGTCTCACTCTTGCTCAGGTTTTAGTGAGACAGATCTCATTCTTGCTCAGGTTGGTCTTGAACTTCTGAGCTCGAGGGATCCACCTTGAACTTCCCAGAGTGCTGGGGTTACAGGCTTGAGCCACCAGGTCCTTCCAAACTAGTAGTTACCTTTTGTGATAGCATTATGGATAATTATTATTTTCTTCTTACTACTTTTCTATAACACCTAAAATATTCTTAATAGGCATATATTGATTTAATGGTCAGAAACAGAAGTTGTTTTAAAAGTAACAAGTTGTTTTAAAAAACAAATCATGTGAACCTACAGTATATATACTGAAACTTTACTTTGTAATTTACAGACATGAATATATTTAGGTTCTGAATACCCAAAACACTTCACAAATTTGGTTATTTCATCTACAGTTGCCCAACATTAACAAAATGAGGCAAAATTGGTTAAAGTCAATAAAAGTTGTCTTTATTGTCCTTATGCCTTTTTTACTGTCTCCCTTAGCATTTTTTCCCTTTAGTTATCTACTGACTTTGTTTTTGAATGCATTCTCCTTTATGAGAAGATGAAATATAGTTTCCATTTGTTAGAAGTGTAAAGAACCACACCAAATAAATTGTAATATCTCCTTTTGTTTGTTTGACAGGCTTATCATGTAGATAATTTTATCCCAGTTTTATAGAAAAGTATGTTGAGATGTAGGGCTTACGTATCTGAGACCAAAGCCATGCTATTAGTCAGAGACAGAGCTGGGGCTAAAACTCAGGCAAGGTAAGTTAGTCTCTGAATATAGTCACCAACCATTCCTCTTCTCTCTGTACAAACTTGTAGTTTTAAAGATCTATTAAGATGTAAGAACTATTGCATCTTACTTATTTAAGACTGTAACAACTATTTCTCTACTCTTTGCATCAAGGATAGCCTTGTAACTTGCTTTGACTAATAGAATAAAATAAAAGGAATGACTTTCTGGGATTTTGGAGTCTAGGATGTAGGAGAACTGGCAGCTTCTGCTTCCTAGAACTTGGAATCTAGCCCCCATGGTGTAAGGAAACCCAAGATAGACCACTGAATGACTGGAGACCATATATAGAGATGTTGGGAACAATTAGGTCATAGTGCTGTACTTACAAACCCCACAGCCTACTGGGGGAGATAGTTTTATAAACCAAAACCCACAAAGCAGTATGACCTAAGTAAAAAATGCTGTAGATGCCGGAATAAGGAATGATTAAGCCTATGGGCGTGTGTGTGGAGAAGGCAGCTTTGTGGCGTTTTGACAACACTTGACCTTCACCTTGAAGGTTATATGGGGCTTACCCACTAGGAAAGACCACCCCAAGCTGAGACAACAGCATTTGCAAAAGCATAGAAGTGTAACAGAATAAGAAATGCTCAGGACACAATGAGTAATGAGAACTTTCTATAGTTTCTTTAATGTTTTTACTTCTCAACCTTACATACTCTAAAAGCTGCAAACTCATGGCAGTTTCCAGGCTGGTTGGTGTGGGGGATGGATAGGAGGAAGGGCTTCCTCCTCTACTGATTAGTGAAGAAAGGTTGGTCTTTTAAACATTCATTCCTTTGAATTTTTCCTTTTATCTGTGATCTTTGAATATGCTGCATTTATTTCCTTGACTAATATAACAAATTACCATAAACTTGGTGGCTTAAAATAAAGAAAATTTATTCTTGCCTAGTTATGGGAGCCAGAGGCTGAAATCAAGGTGTTGGCAGCTCTATGCTTCTTCTAAAGATGCAATGGGAGAACACTTCCTTGCCTCTTCCAGTTTCCAGGTGCTCCAAGTGGTTTTTGGCTTGTGCCAACATAGAATCTTCTGGTCTTTTGTTCACATGGCCTCATTCTTTGTATCCATGTCTTTTTTCTTATAAGAATGTTGTC
>CAUYPK010050336.1:0-19228 GCA_963574355.1 Loris lydekkerianus | reverse complement strand
GATAGTGGAGGGAGAGGTGATGTGGAGGTGGTGGAGGGAGAGGAGTTGTGGAGGTGATGAAGGGAGAGAAGATGTGGAAATGGTGGTGGGGGAGGAGATGTGGACATGATGGAGGGAGAGGAGATATGGAGATGATGGAGGGAGAGGAGATGTGGAGATGGTGGTGGGGGAGAAGATGTGGAGGTGATGGAGGGAGAAGAGATGTTGAAATGGTGGTGGGGGAGGAGATGTGGACATGATGGAGGGAGAGGAGATGTGGAGGTGGTGGAGGGGGAGGAGATGTGGAGGTGATGGAGGGAGAGGAGATGTGCAGGTGGAGGGAGAGGAGATGTGGAGAGGGTGGAGGGAGAGGGGATGTGGAGATGATGAAGGGAGAGGAGATGTGGACATGTTGGAGGGAGAGGAGATGTGGAGGTGATGGAGGAAGAGGAGATGTGGAGGTGGTGGAGGGAGAGGAGATGTGGAGGTGATGGAGGGAGAGGAGATGTGGAGATGATGGAGGGAGAAGAGATATGGAGAGGATGGAGGGAGCAGAGATGTGGAGATGATGGAGGTAGAGTAGATGTGGAGATGATGGAGGTCGAGGAGATGTGGACGTGATGGAGGGAGAGGAGATGTGGACGTGTTGGAGGGAGAGGAGATGTGGAGGTGATGGAGGGAGAGGAGATGTAGACGTGATGGAGGAAGAGGAGATGTGGAGATGGTGGTGGGGGAGAAGATGTGGAGGTGATGGAGGGAGAAGAGATGTGGAGATAGTGGAGGGAGAGGTGATGTGGAGGTGGTGGAGGGAGAGGAGTTGTGGAGGTGATGAAGGGAGAGAAGATGTGGAAATGGTGGTGGGGGAGGAGATGTGGACATGATGGAGGGAGAAGACATAGGGAGAGGATGGAGTGAGAAGAGATGTGGAGATGATGGAGGTAGAGTAGATGTGGAGATGATGGAGGTAGAGGAGATGTGGACGTGATGGAGGGAGAGGAGATGTGGACGTGTTGGAGGGAGAGGAGATGTGGAGGTGATGGAGGAAGAGGAGATGTGGAGGTGGTGGAGAAAGAGGAGATGTGGAGGTGATGGAGGAAGAGGAGATGTGGAGGTGGTGGGAGAGGAGATGTGGAGATGATGGAGAGATGTGGATGTGATGGAGGGCGAGGAGATGTGGAGATGATGGAGGGAGAGGAGATGTGCAGATGGAGGGAGAGGAGATCTGGAGAGGGTGGAGGGAGAGGAGATGTGGAGATGGTGGAGGGAGAGATGTGGATGTGATGGAGGGAGAGGAGATTTGGAGATGATGGAGGGAGAGATGTGGATGTGATGGAGGGCGAGGAGATGTGGAGGTGATGTAGGGAGAGGATATGTGCAGATGGTGGAGGGAGAGGAGATGTGGAGAGGGTGGAGGGAGAGGAGATGTGGAGATGGTGGAGGAAGAGGAGATGTGGAAGTGATGGCTGTCTTTGCATGTCTGAATGTTGTCACATGGATGAGAGAAAAGAGCGCAGAAATCAAGACAAATTGTTGCAGATTTGGGGCTCAAAATGAGGAAGAAACAGCTCACAATGAGGACTTCCTCAGAATGGATTAAGTTGTCTCAAAGTGGATTAAATGTCCTGGCAAAGCAGTGCGCCCTTCTGAATGTGCTGGAGGAGAAGCTGGCTGACCATCTTGTGGGTCATTACAGTTAGAGTTCCTACCCTGGGTAGGATTTGGGAGGCAATGACGTGCAGGCTTCCCCATCTCTAACAGTCCATGGTTTCATGTTGGAGGGATGGGTGAAGCATTAGCCCCAGAGTTTGTTTATGTCAGTGCTGTTATTTATTTATTTATTTATTTATATTTATTTATTTATTTATATTAAATTATAGCTGTGTACAACAATGTGATCATGGGGCACCATACACTAGTTTCATAGACTATTCGACACATTTTCATCACACTGGTTAACATAGCCTTCCTGGCATTTTCTTAGTTATTGTGCTAAGACATTTACATTCCACATTTACTAAGTTTCACATATACCCTTGTAAGATGCACTGCAGGTGTAATCCCACCAACCCCCCTCCCTCTATCCACCTCCCCCCTCCCTCCCCTCCCTTTCCCCCTTCCCCCTATTCTTAGGTTGTAACTGGGTTATAGCTTTCATGTGAAAGCCCTAAATTACTTTCATAGTAGGGCTGAGTACATTGGGTACTTTTTCTTCCATGCTTGAGATACTTTACTAAGAAGAATATGTTCCAGCTCCATCCATGTAAACATGAAAGAGGCAAAGTCTCCATCTTTCTTTAAGGCTGCATGATATCCCACGGTGTACATATACCACAATTTATTAATCCATTCGTGGATCAATGGGCACTTGGGCATTTTCCATGACTTAGCAATTATGAATAGGGCTGCAATAAACATTCTGGTACAAATATCTTTGTTATGATGTGATTTTTGGTCTTCTGGGTATATGCCCAATGGGGGAATTACAGGATTGAATGGCAGATCTATTTTTAGATCTCTAAGTGTTCTCCATATATCTTTCCAAAAGGAATGTAATAATTTGCATTCCCACCAGCAGTGCAGAAGTGTTCCCTTTTCTCCACATCCACACCAACATCTCTGGTCTTGGGATTTTGTGATATAGGCTAGTCTCACTGGAGTTAGATGATATCTCAAAGTAGTTTTGATTTGCATTTCTCTGATGATTAAAGATGATTAGCATTTTTTCATATGTCTGAAGGCCACATGCCTGTCTTCTTCAGAGAAGTTTCTCTTCAAATCTCTTGCCCAGCCTGCGATAACTAAAAAGCTTCTGCATAGCCAAGAACACAGTAACTAAAGCAAACAAACAGCCCTCAGAATGGGAGAAGATATTTGCAGATTATGTCTCCGACAAAGGTTTAATAACCAGAATCCACAGAGAACTCAAATGCATTAGCAAGAAAAGAACAAGGGATCCCACAACTATTTTATTAAAATACTTTAAAAAGCATTTCCTAGTATTTATAGTTTTCAAACTTTAGTATGCCATTACAATAGTATTGCTGTGGATGCAAAAACTGGTCAATATTTAAAAATTTGGCTTGCTGATTAAAGTATATTACACACATAGAATAACTTTATATGAGCAGATATTTTCCTCAAGTCATTTCAATTTTTAGTGGTTTCATAAATAAAACTACCTAATGTCAAATTAGCCTGACAATATTAAGTGGAAATAAATCTCCAAAATAAATCTCCATCTTTTCTTTCTTACTTATGATTTGCTTTCATTGAATTCTATTATAAATATGCTGTATGAATATTCATATTACAACAGAAAAATAACTGAATATCAGCTTAATTTCACTTAGTAACATACGTAAGGTTCTTTGGAACCTTTAGATAGGGATCATTTAATACTTATTTTTGTAAGAGAAAATATCTATTTACAGATGATCCTCGTTAATCTATATTCTGAACCAGTAATCGGAATATTTCTTGGATGAAATATTAATTGATAAATATCTAAATTTAATTAATAGCAAAACTTTCCTGATTGTATAATTCTTCCTGAAACATTTTAGCTTCAGCGGATAATACTATTTACCCATTTTTAGAGAATGTTGGAGCAGATTCAGTCCTGGGCATTCCACCAGGAGAATCGTCAGACCCTTCCTCTCAAAGGGTAGGATGGGACAGAACATTTACTGTCTTTATTTTGAAAGTTGTTGCAGAGTTGAGTCCACTCTCCTATTGTCATCACCAACAATTTGACCCAGAGGGGTTGTTTGAGGGAAAGAGACAAAGGAAGGGCAGACTCATGGGTGATAGAAAAGGGGCAAAAGGAGCTGGGAAAACATCAATAGATAATGGGTGAACAGGGGTATATGGCATTCATTTTTTTTTTTTTTTTTTAGCTGTCATCATTATATAGCATAGACATATAATTTGATTAAGGTGAGAATAACATTGGAACATGTGTTCTCCATCTGTAGCAGTTGACAGTGCGCGTTCCAGCCACACCTTGATTGCGCTGCACCTGTCACGGAGACGTCCAGGTATTTGTCTCCCTAAGAGGTCCCCTGTTTAGGTTTCAGTCGGTGTCATTCCACCCTCCTTTTGCACCCGTTACTTCCCCTGTGCTCTAGGCTTTCCTAGCTTTCTTTGGTCACTGGCTCGGGGTCCCACAATACTACTCTATTGTCATCGAACGTTGATTTGGGAAGAGGAAGAATTTGCAAGCGCTGTGATTGCTGCTCCTGACGCTGCTCTGTGGATGTGTCCTAAAGTTCTTAGCAACACTTTTTGCTTTTAAGCATTTGTCTTTTTCTTCCCAGCTTATCTAAGTACTATACATGTACGCAGAGAGGTTTGTTTGAGGAGTTCTATGTAAGTAGAAAGCAAATTTCCAAGAAAAGGATGGAGAGGCTCTCAGGTGCTGCCGCAGGATGGTTAAAAGGAGGTTAAAGCAACCCCGAATTATTCCACGACCACCTGAGTGTGAAAGATGATATTAACATGAGGATCATTAAAATTCGATTTCCAAATTGCCACTGGGTTGCTAAATAGTGCTGGGAGATGAATGGAGAATTAAGAAGCAAACAGAAACTTGCATATCAGAAACAACTCAGAGGATGAAAGGAAGGGAAATATGCGGGAAACGCAGGAAGTGATTTTGCCAGAGGCAGCTGACAGTACGCGTCTGAACAGCAGGGGGAGCTATGGTATCGCGCTTGTCAAATCCCCGTTTTTAATGAAGAGACGTTTCGGATTTATGGTTCTGGCAAAGAGGACGTTTAGTGCTTCTTATTTTTGTAATAAACAACCAAGCTCCAGACAATGGAATGAGCTTAAATGATCTGTATCTTCTAGTGAGGCCAACAACATCATCGTACATCCACAGCTTTGGACAGACCTGGTCTGCATCGTACACGTGTTTGAATGAATTTACACTCAGCCCAGTCTTTTTCCTCCTAAGTTGGATTTTGAAAGGATCATTTTTATCTTTGTGTAATTAAGAGTAGAAATTGAAGATGTAGGAGAAAACGTGCAAAGTGTCAGGTAGGAGGCAGAAGGTATTTCCTAAATACCAGAAATGTTTTACTTAGTCTTTTATAAAAGTACAGTTTGGGGTTTTTTGGTTTTGCTTTCTTTGTTGTTGTTGTTGTTGTTGTTTAGCTATTTCAGCTGGCAAAGACATGAATAACAAGTGAAATGAATGTGTACACAACAATTCTTCCATAATAACTGGTTCTCCTACCTCCCATAAGCAACTAGTTTCTCAGCTGCCTCTTTAAAATAACGATGTGTTTCATTCCTGTCTATACTCTTAAAACTGAACTTTTGGCTTCTAGAACTATCTAGGCTTAAAATTACTTGGACACCAGGAAATCTGCCCATCTTCTTTTATAGCTACTAAGACATTAGTAATGAGTTGGCTCCCAGGATGCTTTGGAAATGGTGCCAGGGTGAAAGCCTATACGATCATCATATCTAAAAAGCATCTCTCAAGAGAATGCTCTCTGAACTGAAAGGGATTATTGTAATTCAGTTAACTATATTAGTTTGCTCTGGCTATTATAACACATTACCACAAACTGAGTGGCATAAAACAAGAGAAATTTAATTCTTTCATAGATCTGGAGGCTAGAAGTTCAGAATCAAGTTGTCATCATTGGCAGGGCCAAGTTCTCTCCAAATGCTCTGGTGAAGAATCTTTCCTTGCTGCTTTCTAGTTTCATCTCTGCCTACCTCTTTCCATCACCCTTTTTTCTATGCTGCTATGTCTTCCCCTGTTTTAAAAAACAACATCCAATCCACTTGTCATTGGATTTAGGGCCTGCTCTAAATCCATTATGACATCACCTCAATCCTTTGCTAATTATAATCTCAAAGATCTTATTTCCAAATACGGTTAGATTCTGAGATTCTGAGTGGACATGAATTGGGCAGAGGCACTCTTCAACCCTATAGGCAAATAGTAAAGGTAAATAAATAATACTTTTACTGGTTTTGATTGGAAAAAGAAAAGAGAGAAACAAATTAGTCAAATTCTAATTATCTTAAAGATACTAAAAAGGAGAACGTAATTGGAAAAATATACAAATATGTTCCCAGAAAAGGCTTATTTACTATTTATTAATGGAGTTAAATCAAACTAAAAATATTTAGTGGCTACACCCATAAGCTAATTGACAAAATGACTGGTGAACTCAACTGCCAATGATCAAGTGATTTTCTTTGGATAATTACATTATAGCCGCACAATTCAAATTATTCCTGTATACAATAGAAAGAAAAGTTGTATGGACACTGAGTGTTAATGGATTTGCATTCTAGCTTGACCACATTGGTGGTGCAAGATAGGCTAATTATTCACTCCTGCTCGGTCTTTTTCTTTATTTTCCAGACTAAACATTAATGATATCTTAGGAATTACCAGAAGATATCTGAAAGTAAAGGAGAGAGTAAGGAACATCACAAATATAAATTTATTTACCCTCTTTTCTTTAACTTCTTTAAGGACTCAGGCTTTTATTCCATCACAAACAAATTCACACTTGAAAGGCAAACACATCTCTGCTGATTTCTTATTTCATATGATAATACTGGGTAGTTATCAGACATTGTCATAAGAATGATTTGTCCTAAGAAGTTGTTCAGAAATCATGGTGATGTATTTTTTAAGAAGAAAAAATAATGTCCAATACCTACTTTCCATGTTACCAAACACTCAGCCTACTAAACAGTTCCCATTATTTGACAAATATTTGTTGAACAGCTTAAACTCTTAGCACAGAACTTGGCATATATTCACTTATTTACTTTTTCCTCAACAAGCATGGATTGTATGATCATTATTTGCCAATACTGGCCTGGACATGGGCCCTGTTCTCCTGGAGCCTAGTTTGGTCAGGAAAATACATGTTATTAATCAAATAATTATGAAAATGTAGGACTATAGGCATGACTAGGAATATTAAAAGGGAATTAAATGTGTTCTAGGAGTAGAAGATTTGGACCTAATCATAACTAGCAGACTAAATTCCCTTAAGAAAGAGAAAATTGACCAGTAAATTGAAAGATAAGGAGAATTAACTAGGAAAAGAAGGTGAAGGAATCAGATAGAAGGAACAGAATGCATAAAGTCCTCCTGGCAAAAGAGAACCTATGGGATGTTAGAAGAGATTTTAAAACTATGACTAGAAAAGAAAAGCAATGGGAGAATGGTGGACAATGAAGCTGGAGAGAAGAGAAAGACCATGTGGCATCCAGTAGGTGGAGTTAATGACTTGTAATTTTAACCTAAAAGTAATGGGATGGCATTAAAACTTAAGTACTAAGATGAAGTGCTCAAATTTGGCAGTGGAGAGACCATTCTTGTTGTAATTCAGCTGAAGTAGGGCAATAATAGATTTAAGTAAACCAATTTGAGAGGCCACCCAACTAGGTCAAGTGAGTAACTTGAACCAGAAAGATATTAATGTAAAGGGCGAGAACCACAGAGTTGTATATGAGCAAATAAGCAAGACAGTTAACCTGAATGATTCTAAGACTTCTTGTTTGTCCAACTGAATAGATGATACTGCCATTCATTGTTGGGGTTGGGGGTCCCGGTTCCACTGAACCCAGTTGACCTACTTCAATTACTCCAGCTGAGCTAGAAAATTCAACTGAGGCACTGGCAGTAATTGAAAATAAAAATGAATGAAAACCAGAAATAAAACTGGAGCAGCCCAGGCAATGTGAATAGACAGCAAAGTAACTTGCACAAGTTTCAGAGTAATAAAGAGAGATTTTATTAAGGAAAAACCAAAAGACAGTTTAGAGCACTTACAAAGAGAATTGTAAGTTAGTCCCTCTCATGAAGGAGCAGAGAGAGAGAGAGAGAAAGGCAGGGAGGGAGGGAAATACGAATGCCCTGCCCTGCAGGAGTATAAAGACCCTCTCTATTTGAAATTGACTGCAAGTCTCTCATTGGCCTCCCTGCCACTTCACTCACTATTGCCCTTTTCTGTTGGTCCTTGATTGTCTCTCTCTGTTGGTCATTGGTTACCTAGGTTACTTCATCCCACATCATTTGGGCCCTCCAGACCTCTTGGTTCAGCAGGCCAGCATTTCCTCCCACCCCCCAAGTTCCTTTCTTAGTGTCCCTTCTCCTTCACTAAGAAAGGAACACTGGGAGGGGAACAGGTTTTTGCAGGGATAAGTCGGGCCACACTGAATATGTATATAGGCAATTGGGTAAAAGAACATGTGGTTCAGAGTGAGGGCTAAAGGAATAATTAATTTGAGAGTTATTAATCTGATTAAGACCATATTCATCAACTATATAGAGGGAGAGGACAGATTCAAGGATTAAAAGAAAGATATGTCAGTATTAAGAGACATGTTAATAGTGACAGTTAATATGGTTTCATCTTCTTTTCTTTTTTTTTTTGCTGTCATTTGCCAATGATTTAAAATTCTAAGGCGATTTTTCCTAATACATTACCAAAACTTGAATCATGTTTAAGTTAAGTCAATAAATGGAATTAATTTCTCTTAATCAATCTTTTTACTTTTCCAAGTTGGATTGAAACTTACGTTACCTGAAATCAATGTCTTCTACACATATTACCCTAATGTACACCAACAGGCACTGGGCTAGGTACCAGCCCTGCATGATGGGTAAGACAGGCTCCCAACCAGTTCCCAGAGGTGGTAGCAAGGAATTCTACAAGGAAAATTGTAATAATGTGTAGAGAAAACTAAATGGGTTAAACAGCATATAGTTATATAAGGTATGGATGATATTGTGTGGTGTTTTAAAGGAATTTGGCATAAAGGATAAGGGAAGACTCATAGAGGAAGTAAAGCTGAGTCTTGAAGACTGAAAAGAAGGAAGCCAAGCACAGACGGGAAAGGAAGGATTCCCAGAGCACAGAAAAGTATATTCAAAGGCCCAGAGTGAAGACCATGAGGTTTCTAAGAAATAAAGCCACTTGGATATGACTGGAGAGAGTGGACCACTTTATTTCAAGAAGTAGAGGGACATTAAATCATAAATGTCCACACAAATTCTTGTTTTGTCCCTGTTAAATAGTTGACAAGAAGATTTGTGCCAAATTTACCATTGGAGTGAATGCATCAAAAGAAAATAAAAACATCTTTATAATGATTTGACATTCCTGGAAGGTTTGCACATTGACAGGGAAAAACATTTCTCCGAGTGAAGAATTTTCTCTTAATCTTCACGTAGGATCTAAATTGCTCATTCTATATATTTGCCATATCAAAAATCTCCTCTACACCCTTGACAATTTATTTGTTTGCTTTTGAATTACATATTCTGTTAAAGTTTGTTGATTAACACTTTCAAATGAAGAGCTTCCTTCTTAAAGTGAGGCTTCCTGGTGACGGACCGACTCATCCTGTGTCATTTCAGTATATCAACCATGCTTCCTGTGGAAAGTTCTGCCCTTGCTCTAATTCAACAGCATGGTCCAGCGAACAATACCAGCCCAGGCTCTGGGGAGCAGAGTGATGGGTAAGGAAAGCTTAGTCTGAAGATATCCTGAGATCTGAAGCGCAAACAGTACTTGAAAATAGTTGTGCTTAAAATAATTCTTTCTTATACTTGTATTGGTCAGGCATAGTTGAAACCAATACATTACTTTTTTTTTTCTTTCGAAAAAGGATCAGAGGTTTTTCTCTGTCAGCTGCAAACTTCTCCACTCTAAGGCTATTAGCACTGATAATTAAATAATCCTGTTATTTGTGAGAAGCATTAAGAGAACTACCCTTAAAGAAGCAGTTGGAAGAAAATGTATCTATACTTGCGTGTGTGTGTGTGTGTCTGTGTGTATATATAGATAGGCTAGTTCCACTGCTGATTTTTCCCTTCCTTAAAATTAAATGAATTCTTCATTCGCTATTATAAACTAAATATTTCCTTTGAGTCCAATTAGCAATGCTGAAAGAAAAAGCAAATCAAGGCTCTGTTCAGCATGCATCAATGTAATGGAAAATCAGGTCTTTTATTCTAGCTTTAATAACTGCAGCTTGATTAGAGGCAGAGAAAAGGCTATGAAGGGAGAAGGGGGAAATGAGAAGGACTGCCAAATTAGTTCTATAAGAATTCTCAACCTGTCTGCTCTCTGGCTCACTATTCAAATGCTAATTGAGCCTTTTGGTAAACAGAATGGGTAATCATGGAAGACAAAAACAGACACGGAAAACAAATGAAATATCATACCTTATCCAAAGCAGCATGGCATTTTCCTGATAAGCTTTGGAAGACTTAAAATTTTAAGTCCTTGGGTCTTATTTTTTTTCTCCAAAGATTATAATTAATATAATAAAATAAATATTACATAATCAAATAAAAAATGACAAAGAACCGCTTTGTTTTAACAATGAAACCAGTCGTGTTATAATTAGATAAGAGGATTTACTTTCATAGCTATAAACATGAAAGTAGACCATGAGTCTGGATAAAGGCAAGTTTTTAATTCTTAAAAATTAATTACATGGCATTATTCTTATCAGTACACAGAATGCATTAATTATACAATTAATAAAAAGATGAAAGAGGGTTTTTTTTGTGTGTGTGCAATTGTAATGCACAGGGGGACATTTGGTTTTATACCCAAAATTGTCCTTCAGGCATTTCTATAATCTTATTACTAGGTAATGTCAAGACCCTAAACCAGTTAGTAGGAATATTGAATGGAGTGGGTCCTTATGTTAGTGCTTAGACACATTTCGGAAAGGTTGTGGATTTCCATGTAATTGGGATCTAAGGTGTAATAGGTTTAATTTGGGGTCCTCTTTAAAAGAACAGCAGGGAAGGCCTTGTCAGCCATGCGTAATAGCCAGTGAGAAGCAGCAGCTCCTCCTTCACAATGGCCTTCCATACGGATGAAAAGCGATTATCTTACTACAACAGTTATTGCTCTCAGTGCTTCCATCCTCGGTGTAGCCCTGCAAATGCCTTGTGTGTGCTACCACTTTATCCTAGAAAACATTTTAGGGCTATAAATAACATTCTCACAGAAGAAATGTACTAGTGAAAAGACAGCTGGCTATCAGGAGCAGAGCCACAGGCCAAATCTATTTTAGCAAAACTCCGAGGGACTGTCCAAATTCTCTTGCTGTCTTGAAATTGTGTTTTATCAACTATTACTTGGAGTAAATGGGCTATCAGCCAAGGCTGGGAAAACTGTTTTTGTTATATACAAATTGTTGATGTAGTGTACAGCAGGAGAGCACAGTCAGACGGCCATAGCGTTCAACTTGGCCCACCTGCTGACGGTAGGGTACGTTGGGACAAACATGCTACACGTTCTCACTCAAAAGACAGCACTGCGCTGCTCTGAGACTATATTGCAAAAGGCCCAAAAATAATGGGGAAAGAGGCTTCAAATTAAAAAAAACAAACAAACAAAAAAAAAGAAAAACAGATGTTGATAGTTTTAGAACAAAAGTAAAGCACTTTCTGGACTGTAAGAACAATGATTGCTTTGCTGTTTGGGATAGGAAGGAAGAAAGGGCTCCAAATAGAAACCACAGAATCACCATCATGTGGCTCTCCAGGACTAGACAGTGACTAACTGGGTGGCTGTTCCTGCCACATTGCTCCTGCCTATCCCAATTCTTTGATTTGAATGGAAAGTATAAAGTGATATAAAAACACAGCATCAAGCTCCTCTACATTAAAATCAGAATATACATCTTGGGACCTTCTTTATGGTAGAGAAAATCTGGAGGTGACACTTATTTCCACTGCAAACTGCCTCATTCAGATATCCTGTTCCCTCTGTCTGTCTCTCTGCCTCTGCCTCGTTTGTTACCCCCCCAACCCCCACCTACACACTCTCCGTCTCTTTCTACAAATATTCTTTGCCTTTTCTCTAGCCTGTCATCTTGTTGTTTTCTGCTTCTCTGTCCCTGGGCATATCAACATTCCAAGGTTAATGATGAGGCACCTTGGGAACACAGTGTTTGTTTAGCTTAAGGTAATGTTTTAAATGTCTTCCTGTGTGTGGCAATCTCATTGCTTCTAAAACAAAACCCATCTGCAACCTGAACCCACATTCCACATTAACACCGCAGACACATTTCTGCAGTTTTTTTGTTTTTTTTTTTCCTCATCCTGTCCTGGTTGAAAAATTATATGTAAGACTGAAGCTGGCAAACACTGGAAGCTGTTTGATAGGTTCAAGCTTTGAAAATCACATCTCTCCAAGCCTTATTATCAAGTTGATGCACTGTGGCGTCTTGTCCTTCTAAAGTTTCTTGAATTCCTGGCAAATGAAATAAAGGAACTAGACATTTAGCCACAGTTTACAGTTTATAATTCCTTTGGAATTATAAAGATGGATTTTACCCATATTCATTTATGAGAAAATTTTTAATTCTTGCAAGAGTAGGTAGCAAAAATCTTTCTTAAATCTTAACTCCTACTGATTAGGGATGCGTTTGCTTTTGATATCAAGCAATTATTTTCCCATTATCTAACTCAAAAATAATTTAAAAGGGAATTAAAGTTGTCATTAGGGCACATGGTACATTTGTACTCCACTCACTCTGTTTGAGGGTTCGGTGAATGGGCCCGTGACATGAGACCAAAAGGGCTGTGCTGCTTCCTCGCTGCAGTTCTGCACCTCAGTAATCTATACAGCATTTTCTCTTCCCTTACCAAGACAACTGTAGCCATCCATTCAAGATGGGCAGCCACCAGACCAGACCCCTGAGCAGCTACACTTAGCACACACTCTGACACCCTCATCAGGAGTAAGAAAGAAAAACTTTTGCTGAGTTAAGGCACTGAGATTTGATGGCATAGCAAAACCCAGCGTATACTGACTGATACACTATCAAAAACCAATCTTGTACTTGAATAACACCAGTTCCTAACAAATTTTCTAGAACAACATTATGGATAGGAAAACACCCCTCCCCATATTATAACATGTTTATGGTAGGCTAATACAGTGAGATTTCATTTGTCCAAGCACTGTGCTAACAGCTTTATCTGAATTATAATATTTAATTCTCACAACAAGAGACAATGTTGAAATTAGAACTAAATGCCCGAGGCCTCTGAATCCCATATATTAGTTGCTTAGAATTTAGTTAAGAGGTGTTTTTTTTAAAAAGACATATGTATTTATTTTTAAGAACAAAAGAAATGCACACCATCCTTCTTTTGGCATTACCACTTAACACTGTCATTTTTTTGACAGTGCTGAAAACAACATTTGAAGCCATTGCTATTCAGTAAGGGATACATCTAAAAGAACTGCTGGGAGTGAGAAGAATCAGCCTTCTTAAGTTTTCAGTACAAAACAATTGTTCTAACAAATATGCTTATTTAAGGTCATTATAGATATTTGTTTCCCTTCCTTCAGAGAGTGCATTTTGAGAACTAAAAATCATCCCGTCCTACTTGGATACAAGGAACTAGTTACTGCTTAAGGAGCAAGTGGTTATTTCTTTCAAAAGATGTATATGCTATATTAATCACAGCTTCTGCTTCTCAAATTAAGCCCTTGTTTGGGAAAATGTTTTGAATTTGAGTTGACATCATGGACACACGTATCTGTATATTCAAATACGTGTGTTTATGTGTGTGCATTTGTTAAAAACACAAGCTTATTCCCTTGCTTCAAAAAATTTGCATCAGAAAGTGAAAATTTTCCAACAATCAAATTAGAATGCAATTATTCAGGAAATTAAGAATATGCATCATTGCCATGATATTAGATGTATCCTGTGGGTATAAACAGTTGAAGAAAACCTCTAACCTTCTCTCTTTTATAAATACATACACATCTATGGATAGCTCAAGGGCAAAATACATTGAAGATTGATTTCCAAGATTCATTCTGTGTATTGGAGAAGTGCCCTTCCCAGTAACTCAGAACAAATTGAGGAAGCATTTCATCATGAGAAGATAGGTTGGTATGGAAGAAGTTTAATAAAAAGTATTTCATCTTGATTGCTGATTCAAGCCAGACAGAGCTGAGTAACTTTGATTTTTGCTATTCAAACTGGGGAAAATCTTAGATTTATAGAAGGTCCATTTAGGTTTCCTCCATTCTCCTGAAGGATTTAGAAATGTCATTTGATGAATCCATTATATGCAGCCTACATATTGTCTATAAAAATATTTTTATTTATAATTTTTAGCTAGTATGTAATGACAGGCTTTATTAATGTGCCAGAGAGATTGAAAAAGACCTAGGAAAATATGGAGGACAGCACAGAGGATTTTTCGGGCAGTGAAATACTCTTGTGTGATACTATAATGAACGTCATATGTCATTATATATTTGCCCAAACCCATAAAATGTACAACACCAAGAGTGAACCCTAATGTAAATTTCAGTGTTTGGATATGGATGATGTGCCAGTGTAGGTTCATTGATTGTAACCGATGTGCCACGTGGTAGAGAACACTGATGGGAAGGCCATGGGTGTGTGGAAGCAATGGGGCATGTGGGACGTCTTTGTACCCTCCCCTTAAATTCATACACATAGGAAGGACATCAAAGACTTTGGACTGGGCTGCCATCTTCCCTTTCTAAACTCACCTGACCTGAGAATGTTCTGTGGAAAGCAAGTTACCCTCCATGCAATCAAAACATGTCGCAGCATTCTGAATATGCCATGTTCTTCTGCATCTGCCTTCTGTACACCTTCCTCCTTCTCTACGCAAGATATTTGCTACTCATCCTGTGAAATCTTAACTGCTTCTTTCCCAAGACCATGTCTTGTACTTTCCCAATGTGAGTTCAGAATGCCCTCCCTAATTTTATGGCATGCTGGAATTTTCTGCTCCTATAACATTATTTTATAAGCTTTGGAGTACACATTTGTAAACATTTGGAAGCAAGACTCTTATTTATTTAATCTTCTTATTCATAATCACTGCACATATAGAAACTCAATTTATGGAATGAATGCATGAATGAAAGCTAATGGCCAGGTGAGGGACTTCATTTGACAATTTATTAGCTATGGTAAAACTGAAAAAAATAACGAGGTAGAAGAGTTTCCTCACTGCATAAAAGTAAAAGTCAATATAAGGAGCACATATACTACAGACTCCCTAAGTAAATTGCTTCCATGTGCTTTTGTTTATTTAGCTGAGAATTTTGAGAAACAAAGGAAATGAAAATGACAGAGATTCATTTAGCAAAACTCAATCATAGTAACAACTATAATTAATGACTGGTGAGTAATATTTTTGCCTTCATTTTTTTAAGCAGAAAAATTCCTATGATCTGAATGTGTTTCCCAAAATGTATGTGTTGGGAACTTAATTGCCAAGGCAACAGCATTGGGAGGTGAGGCCTTTAGGGGTGGCGTTTACGCTCCTGAATGCCAATATAAAAGCCATTGAGGAAGGAAATCTGGTTTCTTTTTCCTCTTTTATCTCTTCTGTCATATGAGAACACAGTTTTTCTCCCCTCCATAGGATACAACAAGGTAACACAATGGAACCAGGCACCCTGGCAGGCTCTCAAGATACCAAACCTTCCAGACACTTGATCTTGGTCTCCCAGCTCTAGTACCATGAGGACTAAATGTCTGGCTGTTATAAATTCCCTGTCACAGGTATTTTGTTATAGCAGCTAATGGGCTGAGACAGTATTAAAACCCCGCCTCACTGGAAGAATGCAGGGCCTTAGACATGAACATGCTAGCTTGCTTCTTTGCTGTATATGCTCCATAATAAAAGGTTTTCCTAGTGTTTTGGAAAGCTAATGCATAATCTCCTTTCACGGTCTTTAGCACCGGGCCGGCTACATCATTTTCAGAGCCCAGTGCAAAATGAAAATTTGGGGCCCCAGCAGAGGGCAGGGAAATTAATCACCCCTTCACAGAAAACAGCTAAGGCTGAAAGGCAACCTTCAAGGGCTTGCAGTCTCCATACTGGACATACTCGGTCCCTAGCACAGATGTAAAAAGCCACCTGCTAACCTCTCTGTACACCTACGTCAGGGACCGCCAGCCCCTGTAGAAATAGCTGCCACTTTGTTGACAGCACCAATAAAGAAAGGGAGGAGGGTGATTAATATGTCCAGATGCCAGTGTGGGGCAGGCTCCATGAGGATATCACTGGCACAGCACAGCACAGGACCCTGTACTCATATTTGGATTTTAATGATGGCTGTCTTGACAGTCTTAATATTTATCTTTGAAAGTATGTTTTGTAAGAAGTAAGAATCAGTATTTGACAAGTCTGATGGGAGAATGGAGTTTGTGCCTGGAGGTGTATATGCTTCAGCTCACGTGTATATGAATCTTGGGGAGATGTTCTTGGTAACATACACCCATTCCTAGAATCATTCACCCTAGCATAACTGCAGCCCTCTGCCCAGGTTGGCACCTGGTCCCACTGCCAAGGGATGGTCCATGTTTCACCACTGACCTCTGCCCCAACCAGAGGCCTGGGTGCAACATGGGGAGGCTTAGGATTTATTTTTCTTTCCTCTTTCTCTTTCTTTCTTTCTTTCTTTCTTTCTCTTTCTTTCTTTCTTTCTTTCTTTCTTTCTTTCTTTCTTTCTTTCTTTCTTTCTCTCTCTCTCTCTTTCTTTCTTTCTTTCTTCAGGCTAAAACTGTGGTCAGCTATTTGTCATCTCTAATTAACAAAACAAACAACAAAAGTTTATACTTCTTATAATCCTCACTCCCTCATATGGCTCACTTGGTGTCTTTTCTGAAAACTCCTTGATGCCCTGTTTTCTGTTCTTGCTTGCCTTATCTCTTATTCACTTTTCACCTCACTACTCATTGGTTCCTGCTAGCATCATTCCACATTGCATATGTACAGTATTTATGATCAAACCCTCCCTACCACTTTCTATGTCCTAGGAAAGTGTTCTAAGAGCTTCCGAAATACTGCCTTATTTAATTTTCATAATAGCCCTTGGAAGTAAGTACTAAGTTGTGTCTATTTTGCAGATGATAAAAACGAAGTGACACTAAGGTTAAGTAACCTGCCTTTCAGGTCATGCAGTCACCAAGAGTGGAACCAGAGTTTGAATTCTGGAAATCTAGCTCCCCAGGCCCAGCTTGCCACCACTATTCCACGCTGCCCCTCAGGGAGTCCACCTTGGCCTCCTGATCAACAAATCCAATAGTCTCTTTTTATTTCACATCTTATTACTCTCTAAACTATTTTTTAACACTGCCTAGCACCTCTTTCTTTTTGAAACATTGCTGTCTACCTTCTAAGGCAGTATTTCTTCCTGATTTATCTTTTATATCTTTGACTGTTTTATCACCCTTTACTTAACTTACATCTCTTATTGATTTGCCCCTTAAATATTAATGTCCTTAGTGAGTCTTTTCTCTGCCTTACCCTCTTTCTACTCTATGAAACCTGCCTGAGTGATCTGGACAATAGCTTCTCTCTTACCTAACATCCTCTAACAGACTCTGTGGATTAAAGACTTCTCCCTGTCCTTTCTTTAAAACTAGTGACTCATACCCAAGGCCTGACCTGTGTCCTGTCTCTCAGTCATAACCTTTTCTTTCACTTGGTTGAGTTGTTAGCTTATCCCAACAGTTGAATTTATTCCCAAGCATGCATGATTAATTCTGTTGGCCTCATAAAGAACAATATTATTTAACTACTGATTCAACCAGCATTTAAGTTTGCTATACTTTTGGATCTCATGTCATGAGAAATTATGATTTCCTCATTTTTTTTTTTATTAATTTCAGGGTTTGGGGGTGTATGTGGATGTGATATGTTGGTTCAGAATCTCTTATGTATCTGTGTCCTCTGAGGTCTTGCCATGAACTTCTATAGCAGACTAAAATACTAAAATGTTGGAAATCTTTATACCTATGATGTCTACAGTCCAGAGTCTGTCATATATAGTAGGTGTTCAGCAAACATTCACTGACTAAATGAAAAGTTAAGAACATGGTCTTTCTTTTCTAGCTCTCTTTCTTTTTTACCCTTAGTAGAGTGTCATGGCATCAGCTCATAGCAACCTCAAACTCTTGGGCTCAAGTGACTCTCTTGCCTCAGTTTCCAAAGTAGCTAGGACTACAGGCACCCACCACAACACCCAGCTATGTTTTTTAAAGATAAGGTTTCACTTTTGCTCAGGCTGTCCTTGAGCTCCTGAGCTCAAACAATCCACCTGCCTCAGCTAGGATTATAGGCATGAGCCACTGTGCCCAGCCTAGAATAATGATCTTTCTTAGATGTAGAGATAATCTCAGTGTACAATTTTTAGAGTCAGTCCCATATAGACAGTTAGCTGAGTTAATCACTTTAATGTTATAATACTTTTAAAATGTATCTTAAAAAATGGAAATTATAGCAAGAGAGCATAATGTTTATTTCAGTTTTATACATTCCAACCTACAGTTCCAGCACATGATTGAAGATCAGATTAGAGTGTTGAACAGTTAGGGAAATCAGCTATTACCAAAAAATGAATTTTTATTTACCAAGAGGGAAAACTAGCAAATTAAAAGGAAAATGGTTCTCGTTGTAATGGAAAAATTTCAGTAGCTATTAGTGTTGTTATAACTCAGATAATATGTGATGGGATCAGCAGCAGATTTGGTCTTAGACAAAATTATAAATAGAACAAGAAAGATCATCTTATAGTCCCACTTTTGTACTTTTCTTTCTTGTTTTCATATCAGCTTGGCCAGGCTTCCAGCCATCATGTGGAGTTTTAATTACCTAGTGCCTACTGCTTTCTTAGTTCACCTGTGTCTTATCTGGGTCCTTCTAGAGCCGTGTTTTGCAACCTTCCTAATGCCCCGATGTGTTTTCATTGTTACAAAGGGGTCGTGACCCACAGGTTGAGAACCACTGTTTTAGAGCCTTGTCTAGACATTGTTCTTTCTTTGCCCCCCACCCTAAGCACTGTCCTGACATGAAAAAGACAGCAACTTAGAGTTCAAAGACAACATTGTAAGTATCCTACCTATTCATTTTGTCACCTTAGGTAAGTTATTAGGTTGTTTCAAAAGTGTTGTCCGTTTTAATGTCATGTGTTTTTGTAGCTCCATAACTCAATAAATATTTATTCTACTATGTCGTGGTATATACTGATTGATGGAGAATTTTGTACTCTATACATCGATGCTGTTCATTTTTTTCTATTTTTAATTTTTTTTATTCTTTTCGGCCTATTACTATATGATGTCATTAAGCGATTTTCGGCCAATTTTTCTCTACGAATTCAAATTGAACCCAAGCGCTGCCGAAACAGCCCAAAAAATTAACCAGGCATTTGGCAATGAT
>CAUYPK010050332.1:0-35204 GCA_963574355.1 Loris lydekkerianus | reverse complement strand
CCATGGAATATTATGCAGCCTTAAAGAAAGATGGAGACTTTACCTCTTTCATGTTTACATGGATGGAGCTGGAACATATTCTTCTTAGCAAAGTATTTCAGGAATGGAAGAAAAAATATCCAATGTACTCAGCCCTACTATGAAGCTAAATTATAGCTTTCACATAAAGGCTACAACCCAATCATAGCACAAGACTATGGGGAAAGGACCAAGGAAGGGGAAGGGAGGGGGGAGGTTTTGATGGAGGGAGGGTAATGGGTGGGGCCACATCTATGGTGCATCTTAGAATGGGTACAGGCTATTGCACTAATGTACACAGCTATGATTTAACAATAAAAAAAAATTGGATGAACTTCTTGTGTTCATCTTTTATTATGATTTCCTTAGGATACTGCCTAGAAATAGAACTGCTACACTGGAGAGTATGCTCTTTTTTAGGGCTCCTGATTTACTGCCACATTGCCATAGGAATTTAAATTCCCAGTAGTATGTAAGTGTCTATTCCCACACATTTGTGAGTATTATTGTTTTTTAAACTACTGCCATCTCATAAAAGGAAACTTGCATTTTATTGTTTATATTTCCTTTTTATTGAGGTTGAATAGTTTGAGATATGTTTACTGGCCATTTCTATTTTTTATTTTGTAATTCTGCTAAAGTACTCTACCCATTTTTCTATTGGGGTATATATATCTTTTCCTTATCTTTTGTAAAATTTTTTATTACATTTTATAAAGTAATTTTTAAATAAAAATTTACAATTTACAACTAAAAAATATTTTAGTCATTCTATTTTCTTAATGTTTTTGGTGACAATATTTGCTACCTTTAATTTTTGTCTATGCCTTTGTAAAGTGCATATATACTAAAAAATTATTTCCTTTGGCTTCTAACTCCATTTTTACTATCATTTGGAATACGTCTTTTTTCTCTTTATCTAAATCTTTAACTTTCTTCAAGAGCCATTCCAGTCTTTACTTCCCCTTTCTAAGCTATTGTATCTAATGAGTATAGCATTAACACTACTTGTTTCATACATATAATTTTTCTCCTTCTGGTTAGATTCTCAACTCCAGAAAAGCAAGATTGAGGTGTACATTTTGTAACTCACCACGATATTAGGAATCCATAAATACCAGAGGCTTGCTTGTGCTTAGGCAACCTCTCTCTATCCTATCCTCCTTCCACTTCAACTACATCCCATCTCACCCCAACCCCCCAAGAGGCTTAAGTTTTCTTTAACAAATTATTTCCTCTGCTCATTTCTATCTTAACAACATTCATGAAAAAGTCCTTCTCTGCTTTTGGATACACTAAAATATTTTTTCTTAATCCCTTTACAGTTTTACAGACAAAGGTAGGAAGTCTGCTTGAGGCCAGGAGTTTGAAACTAGCCTAAGCAACAGTGACACCCTGTCTCTCTCCAAAGCAGAAAAATCAGCCAAGTGTGGTATTATGTGCCTGTAGTCCTAGCTACCCGGGAGGCTGAGGCAGGAGAATTACTTGAGCCCGCAAGTCTGAGGTTGCTGTGAGCTATGATGATGCCACTGTACTCTAGCCTAGGTGACAGAACAAGACTCTGTCTCAGAAAAGAAAACAAATCTAGTATTCTAAAAAGACAAGGTAGAATTATGAAGAGTAGAGAACAGATGGAAAAACAACTCATTAGTACCTAGTTCTAAAAGAGTTTCATTTATAACAGAATCCATTTAATTCACTGTAGCTTTAAATATGGCAAACATATCTGTTTTATGTATTTTAGATAGTGACAAAATAAATCAATGTCTATTCCAAATACAGATCTGTAACGACTATTCCATAAGGTTATGGAGGGAAGGAAAACAGTTTATTTTAACACTGCCATATGCAGTTTAACAATGGTAGAAGTAAGTCTGTTTTAAATGCCTTAACTGCAAGTAAGTAACTACAGAGATTCCTAACTACGGAGATTCTTAATGGTCCTGAAACTTGATCGGTAGCAGATTATACAATGTTATATTTCCAAAAATTTATTTGGTAGTTGTTTATAGTGAGCATAGTAATCCCCCCCCCCCCCACTAATACAGAAATCACAGAGAATCAGAAATCAGAGGGCAGTTTTCTAAAACATCTGCCTTTGCTTGAAAAATTAATCCTGAGTACACGATTGTAAAGCAAAAAGAAAAGGCAGAGGAAGAAAGAAGAGAGTAAAGCTTCTAATTCAGCAGCAAGGTGGACCACAGGGAGCAAACAGCAAGATGTACTTGTTATGAGAGGAGTGGAAAATTATCATAAACTCAACATAAACTAAGATGTTACTGAACTTAATGCAAATATATTTTAAAAGTTGAAAATACTGGGTGGTGCCTGTGGGTCAGTGAGTAGGGCGCCGACCCCATATACATGGCATGTTCAAACCCAGCCCCGGCCAAACTGCAACAACAACAAAAAATAGCCAGGTATTGAGGCGGGCGCCTGTAGTCCTAGCTACTGGGGAGGCTGAGACAAGAGAATCACCTAAGCTCAAGAGCTGGAGGTTGTTGTGAGCAGTGATGCTACAGCACTCTATCGAGGGCAACAAACTCCCCCTTGGGGGGTTGGGGTGAGATGGAAAAAAAAAAAATGTTGAAAATACTATAGGGTATTGTCTTTTTGTTTTTTTTTTTTTTTGAGACAGTCTCACTCTGCCACCCTGGGTAGAGTGCCATGGCCTCATCATAGCTCACAACAACCTCAAACTATTTGGCTCAAGTCATCCTATTGCCTCAGCCTCCCAAGCAGCTGGCTGACAGGCATGTGACACCATGGCTGGCTAGACTTTCTATTTTAGTAGAGACAGGGTCTCACTCTTGCTCAGGCTGCCCTCAAACTCCTGAGCTCAAGCAGTCCACCTGCCTCAGTCTCAGAGTGCTAGGATTATAGGCATGAACCACCAAGGCTGGCCTGTAAGGTATTGTCAATACTAGGAAAGTAATTCTCTCACAATAGGTTATACTCTGTTAATTTGTATTTTACACCATTCAACCTTTGTTTTGCATACAATTAGAAAGTTTGGTTTCTCCAGATAGCAGCAATCCAACAACTTACTTTGTAATGTTTAAAAATTAATAAAGGCTCAGCACCTGTAGCTCAAGTGGCTAAGGCGCCGGCCACATACACCAGAGCTGGCGGGTTTGAATCCAGCCCTGGGCCCACCAAACAACAAAAACGGCTGCAACCAAAAAATAGTTGGCCGTTGTGGCAGGCGCCTGTAGTCCCAGCTACTTGGGAGGCTGAGGCAAGAGAATCGCTTGAGCCCAGGAGTTGGAGGTTGCTGTGAGCTATCATGCCACAGCACTCTACCCAGGGTGACAGTTTGAGGCTCTGTCTCAAAAAAAATAAATAAATAAAAATTAATAAAGGCTCAGCACCTGTAGCTCAAGCGGCTAAGGCACCGACCATATACATCAGAGCTGGTGGGTTTGAATCCAGCCCGGGCCTGCCAAACAGCAATGACAACTATAACCAAAAAATGGCTGGGCATTGTCGTGGGTGCCTGTAGTCCCAGCTACTCAGGAGGCTGAGGCAAGAGAATGGCTTAAGTCCAGGAGTTGGCAGTTGCTGTGAGCTGTGATGCGACAGCATTCAACTCAGGGTGACAGCTTGAGGCTCTGTCTCAAACAAACAAACAAAAAAATTAATAAAGTATTTCACAGCTATGCTCTGATTTAAGGCACATCAGCTATCCAAACGCACTTCTTAAAAATTTCACAATATTATAGGCATATACACATTATGGTTACATAATTTGCTTATGTACATTTTAAGTTAAAGTTATAAGCATGCCCTTCACCCAGATAGTATGTGTTGTATCAGTCAGGTGTAAATTTATCCAACTCCTCCTCCCCATTCCTACCTACTTGATTTCCATTGAGTTTTACTTCCATATGTATGCACAAGAATTGATCGACTAGTTCCAAATTAGTATTGTACATGTGGTATTTATTTTTCCATTCTTGCAATATTTAGAAGAATCATCTCCAATTCCATACAAGTTGTTACAAAAGATATTAAATCACGATTTTTTTAATGGCTGAGTAGTACTCCATGATATATATACATATACACACACACACATATATACATATAATATACACATATCATATCTTATTAATTCACTTGTGTATTGATGGGCACTTGGGTTGTTTCCACATCTTTACCATTGTGAATTGTGCTGCTACAAACATTCAAGTAAAGCATCTTTTTTTTTTTTTTTGAGACAGAGTCCCACTCAGTCGCCCTGGGGTTGAGTGTCATGGCCTCACAGCTCACTGCAGCCTCAAATCCTTAGGTTATTCTCTTGCCTCAGCCTCCTGAGAGCTGGGACTACAAGTGCCCACCACAACACCAGGCTATACTTTTTAGACATGGGGTCTCACTCTTGCTCAGGCTGGTCTTGAACTCCTGAGCTCAAGCAATCCGCCCACCTCGGCCTCTGGGACTGCTGGGATTACAGGCGCGAGCCACAGCACTCGGCCCTAACGTGTCTTTTTTATAAAATGTCTTTTTTTCCTTTGGGTAAATACCTAGTAGTGAGATTGCTGAATCAAATGGTAAATTTACTTTTAATTCCTTATGGTATCTCCATACTATTTTCCATAAAGCTTGTATATTCTTTTGCAGCAAAGAAGGTACCAGATTCAAACGTTCATCAATATTTCTGTATTGCTGGGTTAGTTTAAGAACAGCACTGGTTTGTGAACCTCTCAATGAGAGTGAACTGGTGCTGAATGTCCTCCTTGACTTTAGTAGCTGGGTAAGAACGGGAAGATTTTGCTGGAGACTAGTAACTTTTAGGAAGGCATTTAAAGTCTCCATACCAGGTAAGATAGGCTGATCATCATTGACATCCTTGACTTCCATGCTCCCAGTTTCATGTAATATTGGTTCTCTTCTGTTCCTAGCTCTTCCCCAGCTCACCATCCATCCTGATTGAACACTGTGTTTCTCTAGCCATTTCATTTTACCATTTCATGTTCATTATTTCACTTGATCCTCGCCCACATCAAGGCATATCATTGTGAAAGTCTAGTGCAGTAGAGACAAAGCTTTCAGAGGTGGAGAGAATGGTTGGTCACTTAAATAAGATTAAGAATCAGAATGCCTGCCATTTTGCCACCCATGCTGCAGAGAAACTCAGGTGACAAGGAAATAAACAACCATATGAATGACCTTAGAAATGCATCTCTCTCCACTCAAGACTTCAGAAGATGCAGCAGCCCCAGTTGACAGCTTCACTGCAAATTCATAAGAGACTATGAAGCAGATACACGCAGCTAAGCTGCTCCCAGATTCCTGACCCACAGAAACTATAAGACAACAAACATTTGTTGTTCTTACTTGCTAAGTTTTGGGGTAAGTTGCTACCTGGCAAGAGATAGCTTACATGGGTGTTCAATAAACACTGACAATTAGCTCTGTCACACAAACCACTGGTTGCCGCATCTTTCCCTTGATCTATCAAGCAGACAAATGCCCAGTTTGGAACAGGTCACTGCTAGAGAAACAGGCTTTTGAGAAGTAGAACTGAATGATAGATAGAGGAGTTTTATGTCTGCTCTGTGATTATGCCGCATTTATGAAATCTAAGAACAATCTGAAACTTATTCCCCCTCTACTCCACTGTCCCTCTTATATACCTGGCAAACATGCTGAAAATGGAAAATAACAGTTGTCATTTTGGTTGAAAACAGGAAAGCACACAGCTCTCCTGTGACTATATTAATAGTCAATATAGGGGGTGGGCGGCACCTGTGGCTCAAAGGGGTAGGGCGCCGGCCCCATATGCCGGAGGTGGTGGGTTCAAACCCAACCCTGGCCAAAAACTGCAAAAAAAAAAAAAGTCAATATAGGGGGACTAAGGCTTGCCAAGCAGTTGATTTAGCACTTTATCATAGTCAAGGGTTTATGTCCAAAATAATTGGCTTAGCTCAGCACCTGTTGTTCAAGTGGCTAAGGCACCAGCCACATACGCCAGAGCTAGCAGGTTTGAATTCAACCTAGGCCTGCCAGACAACAATGACAACTATAATCAAAAACAGCCAGGAGTTGTGGTGGGTGCCTGTGGTCCCAGCTACTTCAGAGACTGAGGCAAGATCGCTTAAGCCCCTCCAACCTCACAGGAGTGACGCCATAGCACTCTACGCAGGGCAATGGCTTGAGACTCTGTCTCAAAAAAAAATAAAAAATAAAATAAAATAATTGGCTTCAAATAGGAACCTCAGTTCCAACCTATACAGAGCTTGAAGACTTTTAATGTACCTAGGATATTTCAAGTATAAATGCTTCATCACTGGGAGTGGTAGCTCATGCCTGTAATCCCAGCACTGTGGGAGGCTGAGGTGGGAGGATTGCTTGAGCTCAGGAGTTCAAGGCTTGTCTGAATGAGAGTGAGACCCTGACTCATGAAAAAAATGAAAAAACCCAGCAGGGCGCTGCAGTGAGTGCCTGTAATCCCAGCGGCTTTGGAGGCTGAGGTAGCAGGATGCCCACAGCCTGAGTCTGAGGTTGCAGTGAGCTAGAATGCCATTGCACTCTTCCTCAGGGCATAGGGTAGAACTCTGTCTCAACAACAACAACAAAAACAAACAAACAAAAAAGTATAAATGCTTCATCAATTCAATACTTTGAACACCTATGACTTTCAGATCCAAGAACTCATACCACAAATTAGCTATTCTTTGAACCTAAATGAGATTTTTCAGAAGCTACAATATAAACCTGTCTTATACTGATGATAATAGTTTAATTGTGAAGACTACTTGGGACTTTTGACTGAATCACACCTGCAAAAAGTCTATTGAAAAACTGATACAAAAACTAGTCTCTGCTATTCTGTGTCCTACAGTTTCACTACTTCGGTTCTGGTTAATAGCAGTTTTAGAATTAAATATTGTGAATGACAGTTTCAAATTTTATTCTACTTATGCTGCTGCTGGATTCAGGTTTTCCTTCTCTCAGTTACATCCTAGCAACTCAGGATATTAGGTTCACTTTCTCATTAATATCCGAGTGTCTATTGATACTAGGGACTGTATTTGACTTTTTTTTTTTGAGACAGTGTCTCACTCCTTGGCAGAGTGCAATGGCATCATCATAGCTCACTGCAACCTCAACTCCTGGGCTCAAGCAATCCTCTACTTCAGCTTTCCAAATAACTGGGACTACAAAGGTGTGCCACCACTCCTGGCTAATTTTCTTTTTTCTACTTTTGGTAGAGCCAGGGTCTCTCTCTTAGTTAAGCTGGTCTTGAAGTCCTGATCTGGAAAGATGCTCCGGCCTCAACCTTCCAGAGTGCTAGGATTACAGGTGTGAGCCACTGCACCCAGCCTATGTTTGACTGTTGACTGTTGCTTTGATGGGATACATAGTCCTTGTCCTGGTGGTATTTATATTCTCTCAGGAGAAAGACAGCGAATATTTAAGAATAATTATGATCTGTGCTATAAAAGAAGTAAAAAGCACTTTTAGAAAACAACGGGGTATCTAATCTAGTACAGAAATAGAGGATGGTTAGGAAAGGTTTCCCTGAACAAGAAACATTTTCACTGACACCTGAAGAATATAAGTTGGCTAGCAATAAGAGGGGCGGGAAAAGCATATGCAAAGACTCAGAGGCAGCAGGGAACTTTCAGGAACTAAAAGAAGGTAGGTAGGCATGTTGCTGGAGAATAACAAGGAAGAGAGATGAGGTTGGAGAGGCAGATGGAAACCACATGAAGAATTTTGGATTTTATCCTAAAAACTATGGAAGCCATTATAAGGAGTTCTCGGCAGTCCTCTGACATGATTCAATCTATATTTTGAGATAACTCAGTCTGCTGTGTATGGAAAATGGATTGGAGAGACCATGAGTAGATGATAAGAGGCCAATGAGACGCTCACGCTCTAATACAGGTGACAATAGGGTGGCTGCTTGGACTAAGATGATGGCAGTAAGAAGAGAAGAGGCAGACTCCAAAACTATTTTAGGAGGTTTTTGGTGATGAATTGGATATGGGGAAGTCAGGGTGAGGGAAATATCAAGGATAATTTTGGTACAAGCAGCTGGGTGGATGGTAATGTTATTCACGGAGCCAAGGAACTCTGTGGGAAGGGCAAACTTTTCTTGGGTGGTGTTAAGAGGGTGGGGGTAAAAAGGGTGATGAGTTCTATTTTGGACATGTTATATTTGCAGTGTCTCTGAAACTCTCAAATGGTGATGTTAAGTAGGTTGGCTGTATGTATCAAGAATAGGATAAGTCTGGCTAAATATAGAAAGTTAGAGTAGTCATTTATATAAATGGTAACTGAAATCATGGGACTAGAAGATACTGACTAGGGAGAAAATGCAAAGTGAGATGAAAAGAAGGTCCAAGACCCAGCCCTGATGTGTATGAACATTTTAAAAAGTCAGGTGCAGGAGCAAGATAATATGAAAAGGAAACTGAGAGGAAGCCAGAGGCTTGAGAAGAAAGACAAAAGAGTGTAGGATAACAGGAATCAAGAAAAAAACAGAAATTCAGTGTAGTGGGTTAAATGGCAGATATGGCCATGACCGAATCACTAGAAACTTTGAAGGCTACTTTATTTGGGAAAAGTGTCTTTGCATATATAATTAAATTAAGGTCCTTGAGATAAAGAAGTTATCCTAAATTATCCATGTGGGCACTAAATCAAATAATAGGTATATAAGAGAAAAGCAGAGGGAGAGTTAAGACAGAAGAGGAGAAGGCAATGTGACCACAGAGGCAGAGATTGGGGTGGTGTGGCCACGAGTCTAGGAATGCCCACAGCCACCAGAAGTTGGAAAAGGCAAAGAACAGATTCTCTCCTAGCACATCCAGAGGAAGGGCAGCCCTTGATTTTGGACTTGTGGCCTTGAGAACTGTAAGAGAATAAATTTTGCTGTTTTAAGCCACCAGTTTGTTAATTTGTTATACCAGCCACAGGAAACTAGCACATTTCCAGTAAAGTGGCAATGTAGAAGGCTGCCAAAAGCTCAAGTAAGAGGAAGGTTGAGAGCTATCCACAGAATTCAGGATGCTGAGGTCTCTGATAACCTTAATGAGAATAGTCTTCATGAAGAGAAATGAGAGTAAAAGCCAAAAGGAGGTAGGAAGAATTGTAGGTGATATTATATATAACATTAGATAATGCTTTCAAAGAGCCCACTGCCAAGGGAAGACACAGGAATGGAGAGAGACTGGAAGGGTGAGAAGTGCGTAGTAACTATTTGTCTTTAAAGACTGGAGCGTGTAGCTCATGTTTAAATGTTCATAGCAAGAGTCTAGTAACAAGGAAGAGGTTACACATATAGGAAAGAGAAGATATGATAGTGTAGGCCCTGGGAAGGCAGAAGGGAATATTTGTTTATTTTTTGAATAGTTAATACATCTCCACAATTCAAAATACAAATGCCTAAGATTCTAGTTTTTGAATTTCAGATTAATGTGAGAGTACAATTAGGTTACACTGAATGCCTTTGTTAGGTGTAGTCCAAGTTGCAGTTGAGCACTTCACCCAGGAGGTGTGCCATCTACCCTTACATTGTGCCTATTAGGTGAGAGCGTGCCAATCTCCCTGCCTCTCCCTTCCTCCCCCATCCCTGACTTGAATTTAATTATGTTTTTCTCTCATGTGGGTGTGCAACTATTCATCTACTGGCTTTTTATGAGTATTGAGTATATTGGATACTTGCTTTTCTATTCCTGTCATACTTTACTAAGAAGAATGTTCTTCAACTCTATCCAGGTTACTTCAAAAGATATAAAGTCTCCATCTTTTTATGGCTAAATAGTATTCCATGGTATACATATACCACAGTTTATTAATTCATTCATGGTTGACAGGCACATGGGTTGATTCTACATCTTGCAAATGCCTAAGATTCTTAACTAGTAATAGGTGGTTGCATGGTGAGCATGAATCAGAGGAACAAGAAGAAGAGCATCAAAAAAGGGATTTTAACCATTATCAAGCCACATGGAACAGCCTTACTCCATAGCAGGAGATTTTATTTCCCTGATGGTAGGAATACTTATGTCCTACAAATATAAGTATGCTTGCCTGGACAGTTGCTGGATTAACCTATCAAAGTCTAACTCTCCAACTTTTAAACTTCCTTTTTGTTTTCTCTTCTAATTTTTTGCAAGGTCACAAATACACACATGCTTTTTAAAGCTATTGAAGCAATACAAGAAATAATTTTATAAAGCCTTTCAAATTCATGTAGAACACATTTTTATATACATGTAATACTTTGCACTAACATAAATTCTAGGTCTGTTTGTTTTATAAGTTAATAAGCTGATCAGATTTCCTTCACCATTTGGTGGGGTATCAAAGAAGAAAGGATGTGGGGGAGTAGTTTACTTACTTGGGGCTTGGGCCAGATTGCACAAACAGGTTCCAGGCCAGGTGTAGTGGCTCATGCCTGTAATACAAACACTTTAGGAGGCCAAGGCAGGAGGATTGCTTGAGGCTAGAGTTAAAGATGAGCCTGGGCAACAAAGAGAGACTGCCAGCTCTATAAATTTTATTATAAAATTTAAAAATTAGCTGGACATGGCAGTGTGTGCCTAAAATTCCAGCTACTTGGGAGGTTCAGGTGGCAGCACCACTTAAGCCCAAGAGTCTTGAGGTTGTAGTGAGCTATGATGATGATGCTGTACTCTAGCCATAGAGCGAGAACCTATCTCAAAAAAACAGAAACAACAGGCAATTGCACTGATGTACACAGCTATGATTTAACAATTAAAAAAAAAAAAAAAAAAAACCAGAAACAGTTTCCAGGCAAATCTCAAATTACAGTGATTTTCCTCCCCAATATTTCTATTTCATTTGTTCATTGAGAAGCTGTGTAGACTTTAACAGAAAACAAGTAATCACCCTGCTAAACTTTCCTATATTGACCTCAACCATTAGATAGCTTTCATTTGATGAAAGAAAAGTACTTGCAAATAAGTTGTCTGTGACCTTATTAAGCATACAGAAAACTAAATGTACCTATAACTGGAAGTTGACAAGAAGCTTTCAAAAACTTATTAGTTTATAAGGAAGTCAAGAAAAAGAGAAAAATCATTTATGTGATCTCTAATAGTAAAATATATCAAAACAAAAGTAAATTACAAATAGGAGCATCTTCTAATTTAAAGTCAAGGCTACCAGATTAGAAACACAATTTACATATAATACAATCTCTTTTCTATTATTGTTTAAAATGGGTCCTATACTGACCTATAAATTTGCCCAATTGATTAAGTGGAATCTGAAAATCTGGATACAGACACTCTGGGAAGAATGACAACATTGAATTTAATTACAGCAACAGTCTAGTCCCTGGACCAGAACCAAAGAAACAAAACAGAAGCATTCTGAGAATAGGATTAAAAATTCATTTAGCAAGTGGTGAGAGGGCCTATTCTAATTCAGTGGTTCTCAGTCTCAGGAGTATACCAAAATCATCTGGAAGATTTTCTGCAACTATACTTTTCAGATACTCTGATTTGTTAGGTCAGAGCCAAGACTCAACATCTGCATTTTTGCTTGCTAATTTCCTGTAGGGAATTCTGATATATAGAAAGACTTAAGACTAAGAACATATTTCTCCAAAATAGTGACAAACTCTATGTGGAATAGTCCAAATCCTAATTACCCTAATTCCTACATCAGCAGTTCCCAAACCGATATTCTATAAACAGTAGTTTTATAAACACACTTTCAAAAAAACCCCCCGTAGCCATGTAAATCATTGATCTGAGAAGTTCTATTTAACTTTAATTTACCAAGAATTTATCCAATTTATTTATTGCCTTTATTACATGTATTTATTACATTTTTAACCTAATACCTATTAACAACACACAAACTTTTAGAAACAATGTCCTGGCTCGGCACCTGTAGCTCAAGAGGTTAGGGCGCCAGCCACATACACTGGAGGTGGCGGGTTCGAGCCCAGCCTGGACCTACCAAACAGGAATGACAACTACAGCCAAAAAATACCTGGGCGTTGTGGCGGGCACTGTAGTCCCAGCTACTTGGGAGACTGAGGCAGGAGAATCACTTAAATCCAAAGAGTTTGAGGTTGCTGTGAGCTGTGATGCCCTGGTACTCTCCTGAGGGCAATACAGTAAGACTGTCTCAAAAAAAAAAAAAAAAAAAGAAAGAAAGAAAGAAACAATGTCCCAAGAATATTCTGTGATGTTACTATTATTCTACTGGCAATGTACCAAATAGTCATAAGATGTACTCCATCAGGCATTTGAAGGTACTTCCAAAGGGAAAAGAATCAACAGACTTGCCAATGGTGGCAAGAGGTCTGTATCAGACCCCCACCTTTAAGTTCTAACTTCCTCCAGTTAAAGGTAATCAATTATCCTCCTAGGATAACATCAAATAGTTGTTAGCACATGGACCTTGATTTCTCCAGATCCAGCTCCAAAAAAATATTATATGTATACTATTAAATATTGTGAACTCAATAACTATTAACAGATAACATTAATCAAAAAAGTCCTATGAGCAAATTACTATATATACAATATGTATAACTTTCCTCACCAATAAAAGCCTCTAAATGTCTCAGACTGATATAATGACAATTTGTTTTTTAAATACATAATCATATCCAAATGCCATTATAGAAGCATCTCTGCCTAAGTTCTTCCCCACCTTCACCTCATTTCACATTTGATTATACATATGTTTGAGAGAACATTATTCATTATTTATTGTAGGAACAGTCTACAACCTTGGAATTTTCTTGAGGTCAAAAAATCAAGTCTTTTACAACTTCTAGCATTATCTGAGATCTTGTACCCACCAGCTCCTCAATAAATGATCTGTTTAGGGCAGCACCTGTGGCTCAGTGAGTAGGGCACCGGCCCCACATACCGAGGGTGGTGGGTTCGGACCTGGCCCCGGCCAAACTGCAACAAAAAAATAGCCGGGCATTGTGGTGGGTCCCTGTAGTCCCAGCTACTCGGGAGGCTGAGGCAAGAGAATCACCTAAGCCCAAGAGCTGGAGGTTGCTGTGAGCTGTTATGTCAGAGCACTCTACCGAAGGCAACGAATTTAGACAATGTATCTAAAAAAAAAAAAAAAAAAAAAAAAATCTGTTTATTGAATGCCATTTCTAGAAGGCCTTGTTCTAAATCTCATTTCCTATCCAGGAAGCCCATGCCTTTAAGGGCTGGTGTCTATAGCTGAGCACTCTTCATTAAGTACGAACAGTCAGTGACAATACTACTCTGAAATCTGCTTTTGACAGGTTAAATTACTCAAGGGGAAAAAAAAAAAAACACCTCTAGAAAAAAATTTATGTGTTATTGTTTACTATTTTAACACTTAATAACATCAGGCAGCACTAACATTCTCTTCATGAGCTGTAGGCTATGCATAGACGCTTGCCACAGTGGAATTATCTACATCTAAGCCACAGATTCTAACAAAATAACCAAAAGAGACCACATGCTCATTTTATTTGATACACTTTTGGAAAAAAAGATTTGTTTGCTATAGCACAACGGGGAAAGGGGAGCCAAGCAACCTAAATACATATGTAACAAGGTAGTGAAAACTGTATTCACTAGAAGTCTTTTCAGGAAGGGTACCCATTTTGGATGAGAGAAACTCCTTCAAAGTTAATTTTGGGGAGAAAAACAGTCCCTGAGGGATCAGGGTAAGGTCGGAATTGTTCCCTGGGAGAAAGGAAAATGTTTCTCTGCCTAATGGAAACATTGTGCTACAACAGAGTGAAGCAGAAAAAGTCTAGAGTGGTATATTTCAGAGAATGAAAGGCCCACACTGTGTAATATGAACTACACCTTAAGACCTTCAGTTTTCAGTAAAACTATTAGGCCCATAGGAAGCTTAGGAGCTTGTGGATTTTTTTTGGTGTGGAAACAACTGAAGAGGCAGATTCTATGTCAGAGTTGCAAGGGTCAAATTGAAGTACCTCATAAATTGGGAAAGCATTTAGGGCAAATTTGCCAGACCTTTAAGAGAAAGAAAAAGCCCCAGTAGACAACTGAGTTAGATAGAAAAATCAAGTACTTTGCCTAAATACAAGAGGAGAAGACAAGAATACTACCTTATACTCTCATACTTTCCACTTTAATTCCAGAAAGACTGTGAGAGAAAACTCCAGTCTTAAGTATTACAAAGGAGTTGGGGGAACCAGGCTGAAGAAAAAATGTGATTCAACACAAGAACTGAGGTCTTTAGAAAGAATATATGAATAAGATCACACCATATGCTAGTGTGTTTAAATCAAAATAACTTATATTTCCTACCATAAACATACAAAGCCCCATTTAATTTAAAGTTTGCTGGCACTTTTAAGATGAGATAGCAGGCCTCCAAATAGTCCCATAATCCTTCATGCACAATTGCAATATCCAAAAAAGCTCTAAAAGCTAAAAAAAAAAATTCATGCACTTTATGTCAAAATTTACGTGACAGTAAAACTTGTCCTGGACTGATGTGAAGCTATGTACAGCCTTTACATCTATCCCGCTTAGTGTGATACTCCTGTTTTGGTCAGAAATATTAATGTGTATGACCAAGGATGCTGCAGTAGACACTTTGGGCATTACATAACACCTACAGAAAGCTTCTTTCTAAAATCTGAAAAATTACAAGTTCTGAAACTCATATAGCCCCAAGGGTTTCAGACCTTCTATGGACCTATATCCCAAAGCATTTTAAAAATTTCCACTTACCGTTATTTGATCTTTGACAAGCCAATTAAACATTCAGTGGGGAAAAGATTCCCTATTTAACAAATGGTGCTGGGTAAACTGGCTGGCGACCTGTAGAAGACTGAAACTGGACCCACACCTTTCACCATTAATTAAGATAGACTCTCACTGGATTAAAGATTTAAACTTAAGACATGAAACTATAAAAATGCTAGAAGAAAGTCCAGGGAAAACTCTTGAAGAAATCGGCCTGGGTGAATATTTTATGAGGCAATTGAGGACTTGATCAAACTAAAAAGCTTCTGCACAGCCAAGAACACAGTAAGTAAAACAGGCAGACAGCCCTCAGAATGGGAGAAGATACTTGCAGGTTATGTCTCTGACAAAGGTTTAATAACCAGAATCCACAGAGAACTCAAACGTATTAGCAAGAAAAGAACAAGTGATCCCATCTTAGGGTGGGCAAGGGACTCGAAGAGAAACTTCTCTGAAGACAGGCGTACGGCCTACAGACATATGAAAAAATGCTCATCATCCTTAATCATCAGAGAAATGCAAATCAAAACTTCTTTGAGATATCATCTAACTCCAGTAAGATTAGCCCAGATCACAAAATCCTAAAACCAGAGATGTTGGTGTGGATGTGAAGAAAAGGGAACACTTATACACTGCTAGTGGGAATGCAAACTAATACATTCCTTTTGGAAAGATGTTTGGAGAACACTTAGAGATCTAAAAATAGACCTGTCGTTCAATCCTACAATTCCTCTACTAGATATATATCCAGAAGACCAAAAATCACATTATAACAAAGATATTTGTACCAGAATGTTTATTGCACCCCAATTCATAATTGCTAAATCATGGAAGAAGCCCAAGTGCTCATTGACCCAAAATGGATTAATAAATTGTGGTATATGTACACCATGGAATATTATGAAGCCTTAAAGAAAGATGGAGACTTTACCTCTTTCATGTTTACATGGATGGAGCTGAAACATATTCTTCTTAGCAAAGTATCTCACTGGAAGAAAAAGTTTCCAGTGTACTCAGCCCTACTATGAAACTAATTTATAGCTTTCATATGAAAGCTATAACCCAATTATAGCCTAAGAATATGGGGAAAGGGAAAAGCGGGGGGATGGGTAGAGGGAGGGTAATTGGTGGGACCACACCCAAGGGTACATGTGAAACTTACTAAATGTAGAATATAAATGTTTTAACACAACAACTAAGAAAATGCCAGGAAGGCTATGTTAACCAGTGTGATGAAAATATTTCAAATTGTATATAAAACCAGCACATGGTACCCCATGATTAATGTACACAGCTATGATTTAATAAAAAAAATTTCTAAGAATGATTAGATCAGAGGTATTCAGTTTTTAGGATTTTATGAACTAAGAAAATTTCAAAATATTCTGACAACATAGGATTCCAATTTATTTTTGTTTTTATTTTTCTTATTTATAGTTTTAGCACAGATTCCAATTTTTTTAAAAACTAAGGATTTGGTGGCGCCTGTGACTCAAAGGAGTAGGGTGCCAGCCCCATATGCCGGAGGTGGTGGTTTCAAACCCAGACTTGGCCAGAAACTGAAAAAGAAAAAACTAAGTAAGGATTGTAAAAACATCCTGATCAACATCATTCTACAAAATGGTATTTTAGCACCAAAAAACCACAAGAATGCCTTAATTCAATGCAAAGGACAATCCTTTAAACTGAATATTTACTTTTATGAAAAACACTGTAAGGTCTTTATTTTTCTATTTCACAACTACCTGATGAAAATTCACCTGGGACTACCACTAATCTGATCTGAGACATAGAGCCCAGCTACCTACATAAAATTACTTGAGGAAGTTATTAAAAATCCAGATGAGCCCCCACCCTCACCCCACCCCCAGAATCCATCCTAGGAGATTATGATTCAGATGGTATGGAAGTTGGGCCCCTAAATCTGTATTTATTTTTATTTTTATTTTATTTATTTATTATTTTTAGAGACAGAGTCTCACTTTGTCACCTTTGGTAGAGTGCTGTGCCATCACAGCTCACAGCAACCTCTAGCTCCTGGGCTTAGGCGATTCTCTTGCCTCAGCCGCCCAAAAAGCTGGGACTACAGGCGCCCATCGGCTATTTTTTTGTTGCATTTTGGCCGGGGCTGGGTTCAACCCCACCATCCTCGTTATATGGGGTCAATCCCCTACTTACTGAGCCACAGGCGCTGCCCCTATATTGATTTTTAGAAAACAATTTCAGTTGGGTTTTTTTTTTTTTCTTTTTGAGTCAGAGCCTCAAGCTGTCACCCTGGGTAGAGTGCCATGATGTCACAGCTCACAGCAATGTCCAACTCCTGGGCTTAAGCAATTCTCTTGCCCCAGCCTCCCAAGTAGCTGGGACTATAGGCGCCCGCCACAATACCCAGCAATTTCAGTTGTTTTTGATGTGTAGCCACGCTTCACCGTAGGTCAGGTCAGTAAGATTTAGTTCTACCCTCCTTTTCTTCACCCAAACTCTTAAGAGCAGATAAGGGAAACAAAACAGGAATGTTTCCAACTCAGGAATCTGCCTAACCCACTGTCTGTAACCAGTTATTTCTTCAGTCTAGGCTGGATCAGCTGGTCAACTGAGGCTATTAGCAGTGGAACAACAGAGAGTTGACAAGCAAGAAAAACTTGTTAAAGCAAAACTCCTGATGAAAAGGTGTGACTTCCAGAATTTCCATTCTCTTCAACCAAAGATTCTACATATGATGCCTAAACTGAGCATAGATATCTTTGCCCTTAGCTAACAATAAATAAATCTTAAAAATGAGTGTGTAATATATACGTGTGTATACATATACAGAGAGTGCCAAACGGGCTCGGCACCCATAGCAGAGAGGGTGCCAAACAATACATACACATTTTAAGAAAGGAAAAAACTGTATTAAATTGTAATACTCAATATACCAATAACAAAAGATGAATACACATTTAAGCACCTCTTGTAATTACAGAAGTCATATGTGATGTGACTATTACAAATTTAATGTAGTTTTTCCCTTTCTTAAAATGTGTATATATTTCTTTACAGAAATATATAAACATATATTTGTGCGTATACACACACACAGTCACAATTTCTTCTTTCATAGCTGTCCCCAGTATCAAGTTTCTATGCTAGGTCTATGATTTTGGCCTTTATTTTCCATCCTTTAATGAATTACAAGAATTGCTAGTGTTGTCTCAAACAATACAGTGACAAATCACTTAAAAAATGGAAAATGTGTAGGCATTTGATGTTTTATGAAGTAGACTACATTCTCAACATAATCCTAGTGATTTCTTTCTTTCTTTTTTTTTTTTTCTTTAAGTTTTCTTATTCTCTTAAATTAGTTAAAAAAAAAAAACCCTTAACATGGCTTGGCACCTGTGGCTCAAGTGGCTAAGGTGCCAGCCACATACACCTGAGCTAGTGGGTTCGAATCCAGCCTGGGCCCGCCAAACAATGATGGCTGCAACCAAAAAATAGCCAGGCGTTGTGGCGGGTGCCTATAGTCCCAACTACTTGGGAGGTGGAGGCAGGAGAATCGTTTGAGCCCAGAAGTTGGAGGTTGCTGTGAGTTGTGATGCCACGGCACTCTACCCAGGGTGATAGTTTGAGGCTCTGTCTCAAAAAAAAGAAAATAAAAAATGAAACACTCTCTACTTAGTTAAAAAAACAAACAAACCCTTAACAGTAAACATGATCAATAATTTTAAAAACACACAAAGCTTCCAATTTAATAAGCACTCAAAGCTCTTTGCAGTTAAAAAATGATAGAAGACCCTTCTAAAGCAAGGCTAAATGCTAAATGATGGGGAGACAAAAAGTGACACATAACTTACTCCTATGCTCATGGGGTCAATCACTGAATCCTATTTGACTAGAATTCCCTTGTCTCTCTAAGCCTGGCAAATGAAATGGAATTTCTCACTTGATAGTTGACTAGGACTTCCAATCATGAAAAACAAGAATTGTGTTAATATTATCATGTATTGCTCCTTACCTGAACTCAATACTATGCTAGCATTTAGGGTTAAATCTTTCATGATTTGCATGCATGCTTCTTATCCCAGACCAAACTAAGCCTTCTAGAACCAGAATTCTGCAATTTATAGTTAGTTACAGTAGTGCTTCTCAAAATGAGTTCCTGGACCAGCAGCATCACCATCACCTCAGAACTTGTTAGAAATGCAAATTCTCAGGCCCCACCCAAGACCTAAGGAAGCAGAAACTCTGGAATAGGGCCCAGCGGTTTGTGTTACAAGTAGAAAAATGTGTTTCCTTCTGTACGTAGGCCCAAAGCCAGGGATACTGTATATTCTATCTTGATGTGAAACAACATCCAACTGAAAGACATAATCTGCTCTCTACTCCCACCCACCATCCAATGTGTTTTATTTTTACGAGTTAAATAAGAAAACAAGCCATAATCACAGACTATTCCCAGGCAACCTGATCTTATTCAATACTGTTTACATCCTCTTACATCTAAAGTTCTAGAAAGGATCTTTATAGTGTAAGCTTCAGGCACTCTAGGAGTTGTACAATAAAACAACTAGGTCTTACTAAACTTACAAACTTACAAACTTACTAGAGAAGAAAAGTGAAATCATTGGCTGTATTTCAGAATTGCATTCGATGAGAGTTAAAAGTTTCAATTTTTTTTAACCTTTATACTTTCATATTAATAGAATTAAACTGGAATACCCCATTCTTCCAAAGCCTCTAGCTAGGGAAATTTTTACTGTATTACTTCTTGCTTTCAGTGGGTAGACATATTTTGTATATCTGCAAGGCTGCAGAACTAAACAGTCACGTCTGTTCAATATTAAAACAAAAGTTTTGTAAACCTCAGATGGCGAATGTAATACTAGCAATTCAGCACAAGCACAAAAGCGTAGAAAATAAAAAGATAACAAGTACATCATTACCAAACAAAAGTACACTCTTCACTAGATAATTACATTCTGTTCAGCTTCTGTTTACACTAAAATCACTAAGTTAAAACTTCCCTGAGATTACTGCATTTAAAAGAGTGGGCAACACAAGTCTCTGAACACCTACTTTCAAAAAGAGGGTAATTCCCACACAACTGTTCCAAAGCACAAAGAAATGAGAGCCTTATAATTATTTGTATGTAGGTAGCTTATTAAACTGAACAAAATTAACACAAAAGAAAACCATAGACCACTTTCCATGCTACAAATAATTTCAAATAAAATCAAGAATTTATTTAAAAATAAAACAATACAGGTTCAGTAGCTCATGCCTATAATCCTAGCACTCTGGGAGGTCGAGGGAGGAGCATTGCTTGAGCTCACAAGATCCAGACCAGCCTGAGCAAAGCGAGACCCATCTCTATTAAAAACAGAAAAATTAGCCAGGCATTCTGGCAGTTGCCTGTAGTCCCAGCTACTCAGAAGGCTAAGGCAGGAGGATCAGCTTGAGCCCAGGAGTTGGAGGTTGCTGTGAGCTATCGTGATGTCACTGCATACTAACTAGGGTAACAAAGTGAGACTCAGGCTCAAAAAAAAACAAAAACACTTTGATCAAAAGGGCTCAGCCCATAATTTAAAAGAATGATTTAATATAAATATATACAAATATAAAAATTCATTTTATCACATCAACAGAGAAAAGAAAAATAATTACATGTTCGTCTCAACAATTGCTAGATACGTTTTAAAAAATAAATATTAATTTTTCATTAAAACTCACTTAAAGGCTCAGTGCCCGTAACACAGTGATTATAGTGCCGGCCACATGTACCGAGGGTGGTGGGTTCAAACCTGGCCTGGGCCAGCTAACCAATGACCACTGCAACAAAACATAGCCAGGCATTGTGGTGGGCGCTGTAGTCCCAGCTACGTGGGAGGCTGAGGCAAGAGAATCGCTTGAGCCCAAGAGTTGAAGGTTGCTGTGAGCCACGGCACTCTACCAAGGGTGAAAAAGTGATACTTTTTCTAAAAAAAAAAAAAAAAAAAAAAAAAAAGTTGCATTGCAAATAATGGAGAAAGTGTAGATCATTTAAGAAGAATATAGGGGGCTCGGTGACTGTCACTCAGCCGCTAGGGCACCAGCCACATACACCGGAGCTGGTGGGTTCAAACCCAGTCAGGGCCTGCCAAACAACAAAGACGAATGGAACCCCAAAATGGCTGGGCGTTGTGACGGGTGCCTGTAGTCCCAGCTACTTGGGAGGCTGAGGCAAGAGAATCGCTTGAGCCCAAGAGTTTGAGGTTGCTGTGAGCTGTGATGCTACAGCACTCTACTAAGTGTGCCATAGTGAGACTCTGTCTCAAAAGAAAAAAAAGAAGAATGTAGGGACAACTGGTTAATCATTTCAAAATGGGGTAGAAGGACAAATGAAAAATGGACTGCATCTTCACACAAAAATAAATTATATATAAATTAAGTTTAAAATGTGTGGGGTTTTTTTTTTTTCAAAAAAAGAACATTTAAATAAATATATTTAACCTTGGGATAAGGGAAAGTCTGTCTTAAGACATCAAAGTGATGGTACTGGCACAAAAAAAGAGTTGTAGATTTATGAAACAGAATAAAGAATCAAGAGATGAACCCAGCTATTTATTGTCATTTGATCTTCAACAAGCCTATCAAAAATATTCAGTGGGGGAAAGACTCCCTATTTAACAAATGGTGCTGGGTGAACTGGCTGGTGACCTGTAGAAGACTGAAACTGGATCCCCACCTTTCACCATTAACAAAAATTCATTCTCACTGGATAAAAGATTTAAACTTAAGGTACGAAACTATAAAAATACTAGAAGAGAGGCTCAGCGCCTGTGGCTCAAGCGGCGAAGGTGCCAGCCACATACACATGAGCTGGTGGGTTTGAATCCAGCCTGGGCCCGCCAAACAATGACAGCTGCAACCAAAAAATACTAGAAGAGAGTGCAGAGAAAACACTTGAAGAAACTGGCCTGGCCAGGAAGGCTATGTTAACCTTCCTGTGTGATGAAAATATGTCAAATGGTCTATAAAACCAGTGTATGGTGCCCCATGATCACATTAATGTACACAGCTATGATTTAATAAAAAAAAAAAAAGAAAAAAGAAATTGGCCTGGGAGAATATTTTATGAGAAGGCCTCCCTGGGTAATTGAAGCAACACCAAAAATACATTACTGGGATCTGATCAAACCAAAAAGCTTTTGCACAGACAAGAACACAGTAAGTAAAGCAAACAGACAATCTTCAGAATGGGAGAAAATGTTTGCAGGTTATGCTTCTGACAAAGATCTGATAACTAGAAATCTACAGAGAACTCAAACTAATCAATAAGAAAAGAACAAATAACCCTATTTCTATGTGGGCAAGAGACTTGAACAGAAACTTCTCTGATGAAGACAGGCACATGGCCTGGGAATGCAAGCTAATAAGACCTTTTTGGAAAGAAGTTTGGAAAACACTCAAGGAACTAAAAGTAGACCTACCATTTGATCCTGCAATTCCTCTACTAGTTATATATCCAGATGATTAAAAATTATTTTACAACAAAGACATTTGCACCAGAATGTTTATTCAGCCCAATTCATAATAGCCAAGACATGGAAACAGCCCAAGCGCCCATCGACCCATGAATGGATTAACAAATTGTGGTATATGTACACCATGGAATACTGTGCAGCCATAAAAAAGATGGAGACTTCACCTTTTATGTTTACCTGGATGGAGACTTCATCTTTTATGTTTACCTGGATGGAGCTGGAACATATTCTTCTTAGTAAAGTATCTCAAGAATAGAAAAAAAAAGTGCAATGTACTCAATACTACTATGAAATCAATATATAATCACCTACACATTCATACGATTGGCAAAACATAACTATAGTCCAGAAAGTAGAAGGGACGAGAAGAGAGAGGGGAGGACAGGGGGGATATAGGAAGAGGGAGGGTATTTGGGGGGACCTCACCTAATGCGCATGATGCAATGGTACATTTTGAAACTATTAAAAAATTAGTATAATCGTGATAGATGTGTTACTTAGTTCAATGTAAGCATTTCTGTATATCAAAGCAGTACCCTGAACCCCATAAATGTGTCAAAGTACAAAGTTATGATTTAATAAAAAAAAAAATAAAAGACATCAAAGTGAAAAAAAGAGTCACAAAAGGAAAGAAAAACTGGAAAAAAAGCTTTCATGAGGCAACATAAAAAAAAAAAAACAGATGACAAATTCTTACTAGGATGAAGTATTTGTAACCTCAAGGACAGATAGAAGGTTTATATCCTTAAAAAATTTGTACTTAGAAAAGGTCAAATGTTTCAACAGAAAATAAGCAATGAAGAAACAGGTAATTTCTGCAAGAATAAAAGTAGATTTAGTGGTACATTTCAAACCTATTAAGAAATGAGTATAATTGTGATGGATATGGATGTAATCCATTCTTACCCCATAAATACATCAATGTACAAAGTTACGATTTAATAAAAAATAATTAAAAAAACTAAAATAAAATAAAATAAAAAGGTAAAAAAAAAAAGAATAAAAATAGCCAATAAGCATATAAAAAAGATTCAAAGGCACTAGAAATAAAAGAAATGTAAATTAAAACGATGAGGTTTTCTGTTTGAAGACCAGCAAAGATAACAAATGTGGGGGGAAAGAATCTCTCACTGTTGGTGGGAATATAAACTGAACCAATTTTCTTATAGGATAATTTCAAAATTTATATTTAAAACCCTGAAAATGTTTTGTACTTCATTATTTTTTTTTTGCAGTTTTTGGCTGGGGCTGTGTTTGCCAGCCCACCTCTGGCGTATGGGGCTGGCGCCCTACTCCTTTGAGCCACAGGCGCCACCCCATGTTTTGTACTTTTTTTCCTCCAGAAATTGTCCTTCTAGGAATTCAGATGAAAAATGCTTGCTCAAGTCCACTCAAATGTATGTACAAGAAAATTCATCACAGGGTGGCAATGTACACAATGTACACAATGGAATACTATTCAGCCATTAAAAAAATGGAGACTTTACATCTTTTACATTTACCTGGATGGAACTGAAATACATTCTTCTTAGTAAAGTATCCCAAGAATGGAAAAATAAATATCCAATGTACTCCATACTAACATGAAACCAATATATAAATAATTACATGCTCATATGAACAATAAAACACAAATAGTCCAGTATGGGAGTACAGGGGGGTAGAAGGTGTTGGGAGGAAAACAATTGGCAGGAGGGAGGGCACGAGGCGGGATCTCACCTAATGATCACGTTGTAAGGGTGTATAACACACCGCCTGGGTGAGGGCTCTTTTATAACTAGAACTTTACCCTGGAAGTGAGAACAATGTAACCTAAAAATTTGTGCCATCATATTAATTTGAAATAAAAAAAATAAATAAAATGATGATGCCAGAATATATTTACAACCATGAAAATATGCCAAAAATATAGCAAGTAAAAAAAATCATATATTATGATTCTACTTTTTAATGTGTTTATATGCATAAAGAAATTATAAAGAGGCTTGGCGCCTTTGGGTAGGGCACCAGCCACATATCCTGGAGCAGGCGGGTTCCAACCCAGCCTAGGCCTGCCAAACAACAATGACAACTGTAACCAAAAAATAGCCAGGCATTGTGGCGGGCGACTGTAGTCCCAGCTACTTGGGAGGCTGAGGCAAGAGAATGGCTTAAGCCCAAAAGTTGGAGGTTGCTATGAGCTGTGACAGACACCACAGCACTCTACCAAGGGCAGCATAGTGAGACTCTGTCTCAAAAAAGAAGAAGAAGAAAAAAAAAGGGCAGCGCCTGTGGCTCAGGGAGTAGGGCGCCAGCCCCATATACCGAGGGTGGTGGGTTCAAACCTGGCCCTGGCCAAACTGCAACAAAAAATAGCCAGGCGTTGTGGTGAGCGCCTGTAGTCTCAACTATTCCGGAGGCGGAGGCAAGAGAATCACCTAAGCCCAAGAGCTGGAGGTTGCTGTGAGCTATGATGCCATAGCACTCTACCAAGGGTGACAAAAAAAAAAAAAAAAAAAAAAAAAAAGAAAAGAAAAAAAAGTTATAAAGAGCAAAAAACCAGAATGTTTTGAGTGGTAAAAGTAAAGTTTCTTTATATTTTGTCTTCTAAGTTTTTACAAAAAGATTTCCTTTGTAATCAGGGAGAAATATTACTTTAATTCATATATGTCTTTTTTCTTTTTCTTATTTTTTCTCATGTAGGCTAGAGAGCTTGAATCTCTGCCTCTTAAAGTAGATCAGCCACTTTGGGGATGTGTACAGTACTACATAAAGCTGCCCCATCTATGTTTTTTTTTTTTTTTTAAAGGCCCCCTATAGCACAATTACATAAATTTAAAAAGATTAAAACTGTGATTGCAACAGAAAATAATATGCATGTATATGAAAACAATACTAAAGTGGATACAAAAAAGAAAGCAGCTAGTGAAGTAATGGGAATTGCAATCTGAAAACATTTTTGTTTACTTTTTTATTGTTCTCAAAATGTTTTTAAAAATACACAAAATTGAGGCAAGGAAGAAAAAGAGGCTGCCTCTCCTGCCCCTTTCTGGAGCTACTCTTTTAATCTTTGCTTCTATTGCTAAATACTCACCTGGTACCCCAGATCTTTTTTTTTTTTTGACCTCTTTCTCATAACCCCATTTCTTTTATTTATGTATCTTGTAGTATATACAAAGAGATACCTCAAAAATATTTTATAATATAACCACATATACACAGAAGTACATGGTGGCTCACACCTGTAAGCTCAACACTTTTGGAGGCTGCAGTGGGGAGGATCACTTGAGTCCAAAAATGTGAGACCAATCTATAAGACCCTGTCTTTACAGAAAATAAAGAAAATTAAAAAATTATCTGGGAATGGTGGTGCATGCCTATAGTGCCAGTTACTCATGAGACTAAGGCAAGAGGATTACTTGAGCCCAGGAGTTTGAGGATGCAGTGAGCTGCGATGCTACTGCACTCCAGCCTGGGTAGCAAAAGATAAGATCCATAGGGAAGGACCTTAATTTCTAGCTCGTATTAAAAAGCTAGGTTTAACACTCTATCTCAAAAAAAAAAAAAAAAAAAAAAAAAAAAAAAAATATATATATATATATATATATATATATATAGCAAAATCCCATTCTTCCTCCTATTCTGCCTCCATAGATAAACACTTTAATTGGTTTTTTATATATCATTTCAGAATTTCTTTTTTGAGACAGAGTCTCAAGCTGTTGCCCTGGGTAGAGTGCCATGGCGTTACAGCTCACACCAACCTCAAACTCCTGGGCTTAAGTGATTCTCTTGCCCCAGCCTCCCAAGTAGCTGGGACTTCAGGCGCCCCCCACAACACCCGGCTATTTTTGTTGTTGTTGTTGCAGCTGTCATTGTTGTTTTAGCTGGCCCAAACTGGTTGGAACCCGCCAACCTCAGTGTATGTGGCCAGTGCCCTACCCACTAAGCTATGGGTGCCAGAATTTCTTTTTGCAAATATGCATGTATATTCTTTTTCTACTCTTTCTCAACAGAAAAAGAAGCATAGTATACATACCATACCTTGTTCCTTTTTTTAAAAGCTCACAATATATCTTAGAGTTCTTCTACATAGAGCTTGCTCATTCTTTAGAACTACACAACATTTCATGGTTTAGATATGCCATATTTTACTTAACTAGTTCCCTAGTGACAGACACTGAAGTCATCTCTACCATGCTTTTACAATCAATAATGCCAAGAATGCCAAGCGTGCATACATCCCTGCATACATCAGATTCATTTCTGTTTTGTTTTATTTTTTGGCTGGTGCTGGGTTTGAACCCATCATTTCCAGTTTATGGGGCTGACGCCCCACTCCTTGAGCCACAGGTGCCACCCTCAGATTCATTTCTGAATGCGACTTTTATAAAGCCTCTGAAGTGGTTCAGGAGTTTAGACCACCAGAAAGTCACATGTTCACTAGGTTAAAATGTTAGCCCCTTTTCTAGTTCTCATTATGTAATAGTAATATCTGACAAATGACTTCTTTGGGCAAAGCAATTATACTCTGAGGGGATTTATCTCACAAGTGATAAACAGAACACTCAGGGTGAATTGTTTCTATTTAAAATGCATATTTATATATAGAAACAAATATGCATAGAAAGTAAAAAATACATTCATCAAAATCTTAACCACTGTATGCTGTATGGTGGATCTAAGGAGTGCTTTATAGTTCCCCCACTTCTTTTTGCTTTTTTTTTTTTTTTGAGACAGAGTCTCACTATGTCGCCCTCTGTAGAATGCTGTAGCGTTACAGTTCACAGCAACCTCAAACTCTTGGGCTTAAGTGATTCTCTTGCCTCAGCCTCCCAAGTAGCTGGGACTACAGGCACCCACCACAATGGCCAGCTATTTTTTGGTTGCAGTTGTCATTGTTGTTTAGCAGGCCTGGGCTGGGCTCAAACCTGCCAGCCTCGGTGCGTGTGGCTGGCACCCTACTCACTGATCTACAGGCACCAAACCCCCTTTTGCCTTTTGATGCTTTCTAATTTTTACAATAGCACATATGTATTATTTTTGCAATATAAAATTAAATAAAAAGTTAACTCAAATTAAGTTGGATATATGCCTCAGTCTGCCTCATGTTTTGCATAGTTCTTCAGAGTGCTTAAATATCACCTCATTTGAAAAATCTTTCCCCCTTGGCTTGGCACCCGAAGCACAGTTGTTATAGCACCAGCCACGTACACCGAGGGTGGCAGGTTTGAACCTTGCTCAGGCCAGCTAAACAACTACAACAACAGAAAAAAAAAAAAAAAGAACAATCTTCCCCCAGCACTCCACAGATTACGAACTACTCCTTCCTCCTGGTTTAGATAGCATTTTACTCATCTCTATCGCCTCACTTGTCACAGTTGTTCATCCATCTATCTTCCTTGATTGTGACCTCCTTGAGAATAAGTTTGATTATATTTTCAGCACTTGAACAGGGACTCACACAAGCTTCATATACAATGAAGTAAATGACTTCACTATAATATAGTAGTTCCCAGAATTCAATGCCTGTATGTTTAAATTGTTAGAGATAGCCTGCCAATAACCTGAGAATATTATGCTTTCTCCCTAAAACCTGAATCCTGAGGAGCTGTAGTCAGTAGTGAAACACCCTCTGTGCAAGGCCATTCATAGTGTTTTCCTTTGGTGATTTTTGATTATTTGCTTTTTGATTTTTTAATATGGAAGTGTTCAGTAAAATTCATCATCTCTTTGTATCTTAGGCCTTTGCACCTGGTGGTCTCTGCTTGGAATATTACAAGGTTTTGTTCACTTGGAGAATATTCCTAGCCACCCTTTAAGAAACAGCTTAAATAGGGCAGTGCCTGTGGCTCAACGGAGTAGGGTGCTGGCCCCATATGCCAGAGGTGGCAGGTTCAAACCCAGCCCCAGCCAAAAACTGCAAAAAAAAAAAAAAAAAGAAAAAGAAACAGCTTAAATAATACCTGCTCTGGGAAGCCTTCATATTCTCTTATCCTTTCAGTAAGAGTTGAGAATTCCTCAATTCAAACATATATTACTATGTCTTAGGCAATGAACTAAGTGCCTAAGACAAAAGATGAAGCTTGAACCCTGTCCTCATAGAGCTCATAGTCTAGTGAGGAAGATATCCATATGAACAATCAAGCTAAAATAATACCAAATGGAAAAGGAAGATGTATTAAATATTTGCCATGTGTAAATTACTATGTTAGAGGATTATTAAATACTATCTATGATAATATTAGATAGGTATTTGAGTTGGACAGAAGGCAATGAAATTCTAGAACTGCTGTACCCTCAGTTGTCTCTTGAAAAAACTGTCTCCAAGAGGTTCTTTTCATATATATCACACTCTGTGAGACAGATAATGCATAAAACCAACCCTACTTCATTGGTCACAAGTGACTGGACCAGGGCTCAATATTTCAGCTAAGGACAATATACAGATTGAACTTGAGGGAGATCAATCACCAAGGATATGACTCAAAATTCTGCCCAATAGGAGCCCTCCATTTTAGAAGGCAACAGACCAATCCAATCAGATATTCTCTCTTGAGAAATATAAATGTTGAATGAACAAGGTAAAAGGAGGTAGGTCTCCAAAGTTCAAAGTTTATCCTAAATACTGCCAAGGTATTGTTCTATGAGGTTCTGAAAGCACTATAGTAAGATACGATATGGCTGCTGAAATGATTTCCCATTCAAGTTTACATTCAATCCTCATCACTAAAGGTAATATGTATGTGCCTCTTCCTTGAAACACAAGGGCCTAACATATCATACCACTACTTCTGAATTAGGAAACAGGCTCAGGAGTCCAAGATTTGACCCAAAGTCACTCAGAGAGTATGTGGCAGAGCCAGAATCCAAAGACCAAGTCAGCATAATTCTTCTATAATTCCCTGGCAGTTACCTAGACAAGTGGCCTCAAAATCAAAAAATGACAAGTAGACGTTGACACAGGTCCATGGAGAGAGACTCAAAGGGAAGAATTTATGCACAAGAGTAGAACAAAAATGTTCTGGAAGTATGCCTCTGAAAATGAAGTGGGAGAGAATATATCAGATTTCACCTTGGTCAAATTAATCTATAATTTCAACCTGGATCTCTCTTCTGAGCTCCAGACTTAGCTGTCTTTCTTACTTGAATATAAGATCCATAGGGAAGGACTTTAATTTCTAACTTGTATATTGCAGACAAAAGCAGTCTGGTTTATAGTTAAGTGCTTAATAAATATTTGGTGAATGAATTAATAAGTGAACAAATTATCAAAGGAACATTCTACAGAGGATTGGGAAGGGTATTACCATGAAATAGACCTTACAAGTCACTAACAAATACAGTTGATTCCTATTTTTTGTGAATCCCATTATTTACAAAATTGCTTACTTGCTAAAATTCATTTGTAACCCCAAAGTCAATATTGTAAGGCTTTTAAGCTCATTCGTGGACATGCACATAGTGATGAAAAATTTCTTACTCCTTACACACGTTCCAAGCTTAGGTTCAATAAGGTGATCCTTCATCTTGATTCAGCTCTCCTACAGAGATGACCAGAGAACAGAGACAGTAGAGGGCAGTGCCGTGTAGTGCAAGAAGCTCTGGCTCCGGGGCCAACTGGACAAGGCTTAAATCTTAACTATGGCCACCTGTTAGTGGGGCAGCCTCAGACAAGACACTTAACACTTCTGCACTTTGTTTACTCCCTTGTAAACAAAGAAAATACAATCTATAGGATGAGCTTTTAAAGATTATAATCTATGTGAGATATATACATATTTTTCCCTAAGAGCAATGGTTTAATATTTGATAATTCAGTGTTTTAGGCAACTTTATAGACCATAATTACTTCCAATAATGAGAACTGACTGTAATTATTTATTTAAAAAATAGCAAAGAGGGCGATGCCTGTGGCTCAAAGGAGTAGGGCACTGGCCGCATATACTGGAGGTAGCAGGGTCAAACCCGGCCCCAGCCAAACACTGCAAAAATAATAATAATAATAAATAATAATAGCAAAGAAATAGAAAAAAATAATTATCTAGATGCAATAGAGGTAGGCTTCAAAAAGATTTTGAAGAAACAGAACTTCAACAGGCACAAGGGTGTAGAAAAAGCTTTCAGAGAGGCCCTGGTATGTAGAAAGAACAGGTAGGTTCAGGAACTGCTACTTCGGGAAGTCTGGAGCAGTAGATAAGGTCAGAATATGGGGCCACAGTGCTTCTCCGTACTTTGTATACACCCTGTACTGCAGAACCTTTATCTCTGAATTTAATTCTTGGTTTGTGATTCTCTCTTCCATTAAATTTTGAGTTCTGCCAAGGAAGGGGAAGGGGGGTGAGGTTTTGGTGGAGGGAGGGTAATGGGTGGGGCCACATCTATGGTGCATCTTAGAATGGGTACAGGCGATTGCACTAATGTACACAGCTATGATTTAACAATAAAAAAATTAAAAAATATGTATTAGAACACTAAAAAAAAAAAAATTGAAAAAAAAATACATTTTGATTTCTGCATGGTCAAAGTTACTAAGAAGAAATCATAGCTACAGTCATCTAAATTTGCAAACAATTACTAAGAACAAACATCTGAACAGACTGCACAAAAGTAACTTTGGTTTTCAACAACTGCCTTCTTTCAATTCACAACAGTGACCAATTCACAGATTTCCAGTTTGTACAGGACTTTCCTTTGGTGACTGGTATAACTCTGCCACTATTTTTTTTCATTGTTCTAGATACCTGGGCATTTGCTAGAACGATCTTAAAATCTTGCTCTTTTTAGTGTGATCTATTAACAAGGCTTAAACATATGGTTCATTAGACAATGCTGCCACCTCAGAGTAAAGATTTCTTTTAATTCATTCTAATATACTTATTTCTTTAGATACAAGAAACAATTTTACCATAGTAAAATAAAGTGAAGCATATTGATATATATGTTATAAATAGAATGAAGAAAACAAGTTTTTTTTTCACAAAAGAATGCAAAATCTTGGCTAAAACACAGTGAACATATTAAACTCACAGGTTACATTTCTCCACTAAGAACTAGGAAAAACAATTCCAGTTTATGTAAAGTTGTGAAACTCAGCACAGTAAGAATTTACAAGATTTTGTACACGTGTTTATCTGTCCCCACCCCCAAATGCATACAGCCTAAGGGCCATCCCAACACTTCAATTTCCTCCCAGCCCCCAGATAAAACCATCAATGTTCAATATCTAAATTAATATTTTCAAACCTCTAAAATCTCAATCAAGGCTAAATGTTCAATTAGCTTTTCCACATAACATTCTTCGCTTAATTTTTTTTAGGCACAACACAGTTTGCACTATTATCTAGAAGCATATGGCTAGAACCAACACTGCTGGAAACAAAAGGATAGACTATGAAGGTGAATACAAACTCTCTGTTGTTTTTAAAAAGATTCAATGGTGTTATTATACATTCATAGTTTGGGTGTGACCAAATCACGTTGTGCTGTACAGCTAAAGTATGTCCTACATTTTATGACTAACTAGGGTGGCCAGGCTCTTACAATGCAAACTCTCAGCAACCCCTGTTAAGCTGTTTAAAGTATAATCCAATTCCATCTACTTAATAAAAACAATAAATTTTAAATCTCTGGCTGTCAGTTAACCTTTTCAATTGCATTTTTCCAGCAAGTATCACCAAAAGTACTGCACTGGGACAAAGATTCTAGAGAGGATGTAATAATCAAATGGCATCTTAAGGAAGGCAAAATTAGTTTACCATTAACAAAACCGATTAAAGTTCCCAACCTTGCAAGCTCCCTGTTCAGGGTATTCTGCCGCTCTCTGGTTCACCTTCCAGCTGCCTAGAACAGGCAAGTGGAAAATGTTAGTTTCCAAGAAAAAAAATGAGGATGAAATTTAGCGGATGGTAGATGGTGAAGGACTCACTTGTGGAAGGCCAGGCAGAAGAGAAGTTAGCAAGGTCTCCAAGTCCAATTAGGTATGCAGAATAAGGGCTGGAGTAAAGGGGTAGATGGAATAAGAAAAGCAGATGACGCGCGGGAACCCGCGGATGGAGGAGGGGCAAAACCGCGCGACTCCTCCCCCCTCCCACCTGGGGGATGGGGCATATGGATGCAGCACTGATCAATTTAGCTATCTGTGGCAACGGAGGAGTAAGCAGACTCACAAGCCCGATAATTGAAAACACGGCTAAGGAGATTCGGGAACTTTGGAGGGGGCGGGGAACAGAGCACCTGTGCGAGGGGGTGGGGGTGGTGGTGGTGGAAGGGTTGGAAGGAAAGGGACTAAGACCCCCGAGCATCCCCGAGGAGCAGGGGGTGAACCCTGATGACGCTCCTTGACACCGATAATCGCCATGCGGGATTCCATGGGCTTTCCCTCGTAGAGGAGGGCGGGTAGGCGCGCGCCGCAGCCCCCACCGCGGCGGAAAGAGGCGCAGCGCCCCCCCAGACCCAGAAGAGCGGCGCTTCCCGCGAGTCCTTCCCCGGCAGCCCGGACGCCGGAGCCCACCTGGGCTGACCAGAAGCCCCTCCTTCAGGCCGTGCGCTGCCACTCCTCCAAAAGCCAAAGCCGTCGCTGCAGAGGTCCCCGTTGCCAAGACAGTCTCGGCCTCTAGTACCAAAATGTGAGCCACAGCACAGAAGAAGCGCCACTAACACTCGTCAGGTTACCTCCTACCGCACACTGCCACTGCACACTGCCACCTCACCCCGCCCCCGAACCCAAGCCATTGGTTGCCGGGCACCGCCCCCTTCATCTATTGGGCCTAAGAAGATGCCGCTCAGTCACCCAAAAGGGTATATGTAATTTGTATTGGTCTGAATGTGAAGCAGTGTCTGCCCACTCCGTCAGAAGTCCCAGTTTCTGATTGGTTACAATGTGTGTCTTTTCTTGTCCTTCGTTCTTCTCCTCCGTGAGGGGTCTGGAACGCCTTCTTGCGGGAGACCCGGTTCTGATTGGCTGAAAGGACGCTACGGCAGTCCTGGATAGACATTGGGCGAAGGATTGTCTGGCCCTATGAGGGAGGAGCCCAAGGCACAGCACCACTTGGTTTGTTTACAGAGGCTGTTGATCCTGCTTCGTCCATTGGCCAAACCGGAAACCACTCCCACCGGGTTTTGTACGTCTAACTGGGAGGGGGGTGGGGACCAGCCTCTGTGAGATTTCTCCAGCTGTCAATTACCAAGGAAGGATGGTATTTGACCAAGGTTGAATTGGTCCTGTACCAAGCTTCATCGCGGAAAATTAAGGAGATAGATTTCTTGGTAGGGTGAAAGGAAGCAGAAGGGTGCTTCCACATTTATAGAAACAAATCTGACTTCTTGAGGGCTTAAAAAAAATCTTATTTTCCCCTTGGATTTAGGATGTCCGGTTTTTGCTTGCAAAAGACTTTGTATTTTATCCTTCAAGAAGTGGTTCTTTATGAATTATACATCTTTATTTCTCCCTACCTCTCGCGCGAAGTAGGGGCTTTGCGGTCATAAGAATATTGCAGAGTGAATGGATACATGATAAAAAGGAAGGGGAGAATTAAATTCAGAATAAATAACATAATTAAATAAGATATAGAACATTTACTTAATATAGTAAATAATGTAATGATTACATAAAGAGTTAAATACATTCATTCAACAAATATTAGTGAGCATCTGTTATGACGTCCAGGCTCTGCTCAGAGGACTGAGAATGTGATACAAATAAGACAAAGAAGGTGCATCCATAGTTCTTATTCTCTAGTATGGGAGACTGACAACAAACAAGAAATCAAAAAATAATAAAATGGCATGTTATTGCTAAGCAGTACAAAGAAAAATAAAGCAGAGTTACTGCATTGTTGGGGGAATGGCTGTTTTAAGTACTTAAGAGCCATTTGAGGAAAGAACATTGAACAGAGATATGAATAATATGAAGAAGTAAAGAATGGGAAGGGGGTTGGTAAGTAGGGCCACTACATTGCACAACTCCAAGATCACTATTTACATTACTTCAGTTATTTTTAAGTTATGTTATTAGGTGTACATCCCTTTAGGATTGACTACTCTGTTTTAAAGTCTTTTTTGTTGTTGGTGGTGTTTTTTAGAGACAGAGTCTCACTTTATTGCCCTCAGTAGAGTGCCATGGCATCACCAGCTCACAGCAATCTCCAACTACTGGGCTTAGGCGATTCTGTTGCCTCACTTTCCCAAGTAGCTGTGGGACTGCAGGCACCCACCACAACACCCAGCTATTTTGTTGCAATTTGGCCGGGGCCGGGTATATAGGGCCACCCTCCGTATATGCGGCTGGCGCCCTACTCATCGAGCCACAGGCGCTGCCCTGTTTTCAAGTTTTATTTGATTAAAAAATTTAAATGAATCCTACAAGAAACACATATGTCATTTAGAAAAAAACATCTGTCTCCAAGATAGCATCCCTATACCCTGTACTGTTTCTTTCCCTAAGGTGGCCTTCAGATGCATGGTGAGACAGGACTCATACAGTCTCACAGCTTTGAAAAACAGGCTCTTTGGATCCACAGGGTGTCCTTGCATGATCAAAACACTCTTTGAGGATCAAAATTTATTGCCAGGATAGCCATGGGATGTAAGGAAGAGTTGGTAAAATCTTTTATCTCACTCCCTACAACTGTTATCATCTATTATAAATTCATGACTGGTTATTACTAATCATAACAGACAGAAAAAATATGCCATACAGGGAGTGGGAGGGGAATAAGAATTATGGAAGATTTCTTTCTTTCTTTCTTTCTTTCTTTTATTTTTTTTATTATAGATAAAAATATGCACCATAGATGTGGCCCGACCCATCACCCTCCCTCCATCCAAACCTCCCCCCTCCCTTCCCCTTCCTTGGTCCTTTCCCCATAGTCTTGTGGTATAGTTGGGTTATAGCCTTCATGTGAAAGCTATAGTTTAGTTTCATAGTAGGGCTGAGTACATTGGATACTTTTTCTTCCATTCCTGGGATACTTTGCTAAGGAGA